>WWET01000439.1:448042-461249 GCA_011038615.1 Limnodynastes dumerilii | reverse complement strand
GAATGCCAGAGGGATTGCCCACATTCCTATGTGTAGAATTTAGGATAGCAAATTCTGTATATTCGCCATTGCGATGGCAGCCAACGTCCAGAATCTGGTATTAATTCTGGATACGGACCATGGAGAGGAAGTAACCATTAGGATATCTCCAAGAAGAACACGTTGGAGAGAATGAACAGGATATCCGCAGGAAGAACATGTTGGAGAGAATGAACAGGATATCCGCAGAAAAAACACATTGGAGAAAATGAACAGGATATTTGCAGGAATAATGCGTTGGAGAGAATGAACAGGATGACCGAAGGAGGAACTCGATGGAGAGAATGAACAGGATATTTGCAGGAAGAACACGATGGAGAGAATGAGCAGGATATCTGCAGGAAGAACACGTTGAAGAGAATGAACAGGATATCCGCAGGAAGAACACGATGGAGAGAATGAACAGGATATCCACAGGAAGAACACGTTGGAGAGAATGAACAGGATATTTGCAGGAAGAACGCGATGGAGAGAATGAACAGGATATCCGCAGGAAGAACACGATGGAGAGAATGAACAGGATATTTGCAGGAAGAACGTGTTGGAGAGAATGAACAGGATATTTGCAGGAAGAACGCGATGGAGAGAATGAACAGGATATCTGCAGGAAGAACACGATGGAGAGAATGAACAGGATATCCACAGGAAGAACACGTTGGAGAGAATGAACAGGATATCTGCAGGAAGAACACGTTGTAGAGAATGAACAGGATATCCGCAGGAAGAACACGATGGAGAGAATGAACAGGATATCCACAGGAAGAACACGGAGAGAATGAACAGGATATCTGCAGGAAGAACACGATGGAGAGAATGAACAGGATATTTGCAGGAAGAACACATTGGAGAGAATGAACAGGATATCTGCAGGAAGAATACGTTGGAGAGAATGAACAGGATATCTGCAGGAAGAATACGTTGGAGAGAATGAACAGGATATCCGCAGGAAGAACACGGAGAGAATGAACAGGATGTCCGCAGAAAAAACACGATGGAGAGAATGAACAGGATATCCACAGGAAGAACACGTTGGAGAGAATGAACAGGATATTTGCAAGAAGAACGCGATGGAGAGAATGAACAGGATATCTGCAGGAAGAACACGATGGAGAGAATGAACAGGATATCCACAGGAAGAACACGTTGGAGAGAATGAACAGGATATCCACAGGAAGAACACGTTGGAGAGAATGAACAGGATATTTGCAGGAAGAACACGATGGAGAGAATGAACAGGATATCTGCAGGTAGAACATGTTACAAAGTGTTTGTACTCATCGTATTGGAACTTGTTTTGTATGTTTACACAAGCACCTGCTGCTACTCCCAAACTGGGGATCAGCCCCCCAAGTTATCAACTACACTTTATAATCACAAGACGCCAGTTGCGAAAACAAGATCTAGGTTTGCTTAACATGTTGGTCCCATAACTAGAAGAAAGAGACACTGTTAATGCATAACAGAATGTGTCATCCAGCTCATGTAGCTATTGGCAAATTCCAACCATCATCAATGAAAATGCCCATAATTATCCCTTCACCTTTCATTGACCTTTTAGTGACTTTCTTTTATTACTCAATTTCTCATCTTGTCTTGGTTTGTCAATTGTTATTATTCAAACAGTGTTACCCAAATGCCTCTTCACATCAGACTGTACTGTGTAATGCCGGTTTAAAGTTCCCTTTATATTATTCCTTATATTTTTCTTATAAAGAATTACAAAAAATTGTCCTGTAAGTAATTATTCCCCGTCTAGGGTCTATTTGTTTTATGACTCAGTGATAGTTATACAGTAGCTACAAGATCTAGTCTCCGAGTCCTCATCCAGTCTCTGCGGTTATGGCCTGGTCTTGGGAGTCTTGTTTTTGTCCTTTGTATGTCGATATGATAGAACTTCTGAGAAGGGCACTGTCAGCTTGTTACACAAATACACCTTCTTCCATTTGTCTACCACTCTGTCTCGAATCACATACTTGACCAGATTCAACAGTCTGTACTATACACCTTCTGACTCTCCTAAACTCAATGTTTCCAGATTAGCAGAAAGGGAACGCAAGATACATCATTACAAGGGATGGAAATTCAAAGACATAGTTGACAGGATTGAAAAGGAAGTCAGTAAGGGCATTTAAGATAAAAGCATGTAATAAAAAGAGGTTTTAGAGTAAGGACAGGTTAGAATTTGAGAAGATACAGAGTAAGTATGGGTTGTAGGAGGAAGAAAAGAAAAGGAAGAGTTACCTAAGGAAGGAATTTGGAAGAGCGAGTTACCAGAGGAAGGTATTCAGCGGTAGAGAGATTTACTGTAGAAAGATATTTAAAGGAAGAGAGAGTTACAGGAGGAAGGTATACAGAGGAAGTAAGTGTTACCAGATAAAGAGAGGGTTATCACAGGCAGGGTGTTGAAAGGAAGGGTGGTTTGCAGATGTAGGAAATTAAGCAAATTGACAGGTGATTTGGGGATAGGACTTTAGTGGAAGGGAAATTATTCACAGGAAGCACAGGTTGTCATACGTGGGGGATTAAGATGAAGGATGGGTATCAGAGAAATGGAGAGTTATCAAAAAAGTTGATTCTGAGGAATGAAGGGTTACTGGAGCAGGAGATCAGAGGAAAGGAGGGTTACTGGAGGAGATTTAGAGGAAGGGAGGGTTACCAGAGAAGGAGATTCAGAGGAAGGGAGGGTTACCAGAGAAAGAGATTCAGAGGAAGGGAGGGTTACCAGAGTAGGAAATTTAGAGGAAGGGAGGGTTACCAGAGCAGAGGATTCAGAGGAAGGGAGGGTTACCAGAGCAGAGGATTCAGAGGAAGGGAGGGTTACCGGAGCAGGTGATTCAGAGGAAGGGAGGGTTACCAGAGTAGGAAATTCAGAGGAAGGGATGGTTACCAGAGCATATGATTCAGAGGAAGTGCAGTTGCAAAAAGTGAGCATATAAAGAGTAATTTATGTGTGCATCTAATACCAGCACATCTGTGTGTTTGGTAGAATTGACTGCAAAAGGGCAAATCATTTCTTTGGACTGGATCCAGACCTCCACTACCGGAGCTCTCAGCGCAGCCGGAACCCCCGTTGAATCCAAATGCCATGCGGGTGAGGGGATGCCAGATACATGTGCACAGCTTTCCAAAAGTGGCTGTTTTTTATCCTAGTGATTAAAAACCGCCCCCTAGTAGGAACCATTATTTCACTCTCATCATATATAGAGCGTTTTCCATCTTAATGTTTTGTGCTTATTACATAACCTCATTTCACCCCAATGTGTCATATTTACTCCTCACCCTCCTTATTATTACTTCTGTTAGCCTTGATGTTGTGCCTTCCCTTTTCTCCTCTGCATCCTATCTAATTATTCCCCTATCCCTGTGATGTGATCTCTCCTCTCCCTGCACCCCTGCTCTCTTCTCTCCCTCCTCTCCTCCGCAGGAAGACAGATGGCTTTGCTTTCCGTGTGTACCATATTCTGCTCCCAGACACATACACACATGCCGCTTGCTCTTTTCTGGGCGTTCTAACAAGGCCTCCACTACAGAGCCTGAAATCTCAGCAACTAAGATGCTAGGAGGGTCACCTTGTTTTTTGGTCACGTATGAGCGGTCATCTTTGACATCTGACCTGACCTTCAGGCTCTGAAAGTCCTGAGTGTTCCAATTATCACATAAAACCCCATTGACAGTAATAGGGATTTGCTTTCACAAAGCTTAGCCTCGCTGTTTCCATAATACGCAGAACCCATCAAGTAGCTTAGGCTTAAAAAATAAAATAAAAAAATAAAAATGTATATGTCTAATGCCATCGGGTGGTCACATTAACTCTTTCAGCACAGACTGGCTTGAGTTGGAAAATTCCCACAGGAATGATTAACTCTTACACCCAAGGAGACGTCATTGTTGGATGCTGTTGATCTCTGCGCGCCCCCCTTGTTTGGGATGATATAATAGTCTCTAAGGCCTAATAAAGGCTTGTGTCTCGTATGCAAATCAGGGTCTACGGTCGCCGTGGAAACATGTAAAGGAGCAGGGATGGCGATGGATGCAACCCCTTGACAGGGGTGTGTGTTTGTGACCCCGGTACTGAGTGAGGTGTCAATCACATGCTATCCAGGGGGGCGGGAGTGATCTCGACTCCCCTTGTACCCCAATCTGTCGTTACTGTCATTTTTTCTTAAGTTGCCATCTCCTAGCCGACAGTTCCTTTCTCCTGTCTCTTTATAATTACCTTCTCCTATACAGTATTCCCACTAGATCTTTTTTTTTTATTTATTTTTTTATATTCTACCTCCCCCCATATATCGCATGCCCTGTCTTCCCCCGCTGGGTGTGATAACACTAGTTCCTATTTATACATCTCTCCCTCTCACTTGTTGGGAGAAGTGAAAGAGTAGGAGCGGATGGTGACATTAACCAAACAATGGCATTAAAAAAAAAAAAAAAATCTGTGCCCAGTGGCAAACGCCAGCCAGTCTGGGTGAGGGTATTTGCCACCTTGTGGTGCCGTGGACAATCTGCGTTTCTTATCCTTTCCTAATAGGAAGACTGGCTGACTTCCCTCTCCAGTCATTCATCATGTGTTAGACTCTTCATGGAATTCTGCAGCAAAAGGCTGTTGTTTTTATTCCCTGGGGTTAATGGTAAACTGCTTAAGTCAATAGTTATAACCACAGAGATATTAACTGTTACTGTGTGTATATGCCCAGCTATAGATCTGTCTTACAGGACTGCTTTTATCATTTTATGGAGTGAATTTAATCAACATCTTTACTGTTCTCTGAGAAAGGAAGAAGTGTTTCCCATAGCAACCAATCAGGCATTAGCTCTCATTTTCTATAATGTGCTTGGTAAATGAAAGAATCTGATAGGTTGCTATGGGCAACACCTATTTTTCTCTATAGAGACCAATAGAGGTGTTTGATAAAGCTACCACTATGTGTAGAATTATCTTTTGTTTAAGAAGGCTGTATCTACTTAAACATTTGTGGTATAAAATAAATGGATGCCCCATATCACAGAATATCTGATTCACCAATATTCTGTGATAGAAGCATACCCTCCAACTGTACCTATTTAGCTGTCCGTAACGTGTTTTTAATGGTCTGTGCCAGCTTAAAGGGCTCCTGTATTGGGTTCTTCTCCATCAATTCCCTCCCCCTCTACTCACATTCCACTCCATCTGATCACTATGGCAGAGTTGAGGGTACAGACTCCTGCATCTCTGCCAAAGTGACATGGAACTCTCCTGTAAGTACTTAGCTCACATGATAAGGTGTAAAATTAGATTTTACACCTTTTCATATGGACAAATGAGAGTGGAAGAAAGCCCCGCCCCCTTCACGGACGCGCCCCCTGGGTGTACCAATTTTTTATAAAAAAATTTTGGGGAAGGTATATAAAGTGTCTATTCCTGGAGGAAAACCATTGATGCCTGCAGGGGGCGGAGCTTACTGATGTGAGTGATGTAAATCATGACAGAAGCCCCGCCCCCTGACTATAATGCCCCTTTTTCTTAGTTTTACTAGGGATGTGGGCGGGGCTTGATTATGCAAATTGCATCAAGTCCTGTCCTGCCCCTAGTAACACTAGGACTACTAGGATATCTCGGGATTTCGGGAGAACTGCATGAATTTCGGTAGCCTCCTGGATATTCCGGGATATTCCGGGAGAGTCGGCAATCCTGCTATTCCAGTACATTTGAATCTTATTTTAAGCATCCAAAAAGCGTACGTACAACAAGTGGACTTGGCATATTTTCACTCTAGTCTATTCTGCGTCTCTGACTTAGACCCTACGCATTTGCCTCAAGCCCTAGTGGGCACAGAGCCTGGGACCCATGCTACCACTGTCCTAGGGGGGAAGACTTTGTGGAGTCGTTTTTGACTCTAATACAGGCAGCCACTGTGGAATACCCAAGCCGCTGCCACTTAATCCCCTGCAGCAACTTGTGTGTTCAGGAGTTGATGCTCAGCTGATCCCCTGCAGCGGAGCTTACTTGTACTGCTTAGTCAATCAGCGGTCCAGGACATGACAGCTGAGCAATGGATGCCACAGGTGATCATCTCACCGCAGCTCTCTTGATCTCCTGTGGCTTTGAAGCCCTGCAAGTAAGCAATACTAAGGGCCCTGCAAGTAAGCAATACTAGGGCGGCTGGGGAGCTGGAGGGGGGGATTGGGGTGGTCATTGGGCTGAAGCTTTGCTTAGTGTGTCCAAATCTGAAAGCATAATGCCATCTCAGGTTGTCGTTGGCAATGTGAACCATCCTTAGAGATGTTGGAAGGATATTTTCCTGGTCCTTTGTCTTCATCTTCTGCCACATCCGGCAAAGCTTACCAAAAACGCGGCTGTTATCACTATTGTCGCTGAACTACTGTGGATTTGCAAAAATTAAATTGGCCCTATGAGGGTATTGGTTTATAGAAAGAAATAAAATAGTAAATAAATAAAATGTTTTCTTAACCTACTACAGAGGTGACAGAAATGTTTTGCCGTTAATTAACTTTTTATCGACTATTACAATGCAGTAGCGAATGTCAGAAACTTTCTATGCCAGTAAAATATGCCTAAGGGCAGTGGCAGATGCAGTGTACATGTCACCAGGCACATACCACCCACCCTTCTTTCCTGGAAATGGGCTGGCAAATGCTCGGTGCTTCAGGTGATGTCTTAATCAGGGCTTTAGTAAAGTAGTCTCCCCCCCTCCTCTCACCGCGACGGACTGAAGATGCACAGGGCAAGCCGCGCTTTGCGCAGGGATAGAAGAGGGGCTCCAGGGCAGAGCCAAGCTTCTGTAATAGCACCATTATGTTAATCTCTTTCAGAGATGCAAGCGGATCTTCAGGCTGGAGGTTAATTTTGGTAACCCTTTAAATATGTATGTAATCAGGGCCCGGAACCCTTACAGTCGTACCTCTCGTTACACATGCAAATGAGCAACACCATGTGACCTGTAAACATTAACTCCTCAGTTGCTCTGTTTATGGGGAAGTCAAAATTAGAATTGGGTTTAGTCATCACAGAAGTCTCTAAACAGCAATATCAATATTCCCTCAACAAGTTTGATACATTGAGAGCTGCCCCTGGGGGGTATTTTACTATTAAGTATTGCATCCTGTGTCATAGTTCCACACGGAGCCTTCATATGACAGGAATTAGCTGCCTCAGGCTCTAACCTATTAATGTTTGCTTATGGCAGAGGGAAAGATGTCTCCGTGCAGGCAGAGCTTATAGGGGCATTCCAAAAACTCTCTGCTCACTGTCCTTTGACTTGTGCTGCAGAGTTCGACACAAGTAGTCCAAAGGTGATTTGTGTTAAAGAAAACACAAACCCTCTTTGTTTCTTTGCTTTTTATGACAATGTGAAAAAGTTTTTGGGAGATTTTTGCAAATATGTGTAAAATTTTGAGGGAAAAAATTAATTTATTCCATTTTGGAATAAGGCTGTAACATTTATTTATTATTTATTTATTAACAGGTTTTTATAAAGCGCCCACAGATTACCTAGTAACATTAAACTGGTGACTCCGGGCCTTATGCAGAGCTCCGGGTGCATTGCATATGCACCCGGAGTTTACCGATATGGCGTTACAAAATTACTGTCCATGCGCAATGCGCCCGGAGCTCTGCATACGGCCCACCATGTTTAATATAAATTTCCACATATATCGAATCACACCCAGGCCTGTATTCAGAGTACCAGACGTATAACATATACGCCCGTTGTTTATCGATTTTTACTACTGCGCATGCGTAGTAATTTTTTAACGTAATCTATGTATCTTTTTCTTACGTAGATTGCGTAAATGCTGTCTTTCAGACTGCATTTACGCAATCTATGTAAGAAAAAGATATGTAAATTATGTTAAAAAAATTACTACGCATGCACAGTAGCAAAAATCTCTAAACACCGGACGTATATGTTACATGTCCGGTACTCTGAATAAAGGCCCCAGACCTGAGTGAAGTGGGAATGCTAATTAAGATTATGGGTTAGATTTACTAAACTACCAATCAGATTCAAGCTGACATTCTCTAGTATGTAATAGGAAAGTGAGAGCTATTATCTGATTGGTGGCTTTGGGCAACATCTCCATTTTTCCTTTTCAGAAGTTATATTACACTGGACTATCACAACACGACAAAAAGCAGGGCACATACGACATAACATTTCAAATGATGTGACATAAGTAACCAAAGATTTAAAGTCCTGATGAATATGTCTGTTGAAGTGTACACACTGCTATAAGAGCTGTGATCCCATAACCCTCTGCTCAAATGTTCCTGACATCGTAGATTTAAATATGTACGCCAACAAAGATACCCCAGTTGGAGGAAGAATCTGCGGAATTGTTGAAACAATGGTCAGGACACTGTACATACTTCAGCATTGGAATGGCATCGTTCTATCATTTATTAGTAAAATTAGATAGTCCTAAAAAGTAAATGATGTGATGTGATTTAAAACAATAAAGCATGATTGTACACACTAATAGGCTATCGTTCCAAACACTTGCTAAATGTGTCATCTGCACGAAGTTGCTGTTGCGGCAATACCTATATGGACAGTGACACAGACAACAGCGTAATTGTTTCTTTATCGGTGCTGACCACTTTATAATAAAGAAAACTTTTATATCGAAATGGGTACAATGGAGAATGCTCCGTTCCCAATGTTGAATTGTACGCTCCCTGACGGGGACGGGTGAGGTTACGCTGCTAGAAGGTGATAGGGTTAGACTGCAGAGAGGAGGCAGTTAAGGTTAGGCTGCGGATAAGGTAGGGTTAGACTTAGTGGATGGTTAGGCTGATGAAAATAGTAACTGTCATCATTGGAATTTTCAAAGACACACCAGGGGCCAGATTTTCTAAGCTGTGGGTTTGGAAAACTGGAGGTGTTGCCCATAGCAACCAGATTCTAGATTTTCATTCTCTAGCATGGAATAGGAAAGTGAGAGCTAGAATCTGATTGGTTGCTATGGGAAACATCTCCACTTTTCCAAATCCGCAGCTTAGTAAATATGGCCCCTGTTGCGGGCACGACACAGTCTCATTGTAAGATACTGGAAACTGACTCCGGTCGTCATTTCATTGCCGGGGAGTGATTTTGCGCATTTTGGACTTTTTTATCTAAATAAAACCTTTATGAAATCGTAGATTCCACCCTGGCACCTAATTTATCATTACTTATTTCCACCTACTTCCTTTACATTTATATGTATTCTTAAATATTAAAGCTTGTTCCTATTAGAACCCACCCATCCTGTCATTACAAGACATCCCGCTGACTTTATATACCTCTATATCCGTACTATTAGAACATCTCCCTTCCTTAGCCAAAAGAGTTTATTCCCAAAGTCAATAGAAAATAGTCTGTTAAAACCAATATCCCAGCAGATTCTAATCAGGGAGTGGAATATATCCTCTCCATAAATGCAGAGCAACATAGAGGATATTTATGAGCATAATAGATTTTGGCAGCTGGACATATTCTTTATAGTTCAAACACGTGGGATTTATATGGATCTTCTTTCTGAAACTCTTCATAGATAGTACACGTCTCACCTCTATGCTGTTGGATCTCTCTCTCTCTCTCTCTCTCTCTCTCTCTCTCTCTCTCTCTCTCTCCTTGATGGAAGGGAAGTAAGGAACTATCACGATGACTTCTCTTTACTTTACGGACATTGGGAAAAAAAAAGTTTCAATATTTACACCTTTGGTCCTGGTAAAAGTTAAACACATGGGTATTTGCATCACTCATTACAACAGAAAAAGGACAATTTTCTATTGCTTTTATAAGCTTTGCAGAGCTAGATTATTATTATTGTTTATTTATAAGGCGCCACAAGGTGTCTGCAGTGTCGTACAAAATACAACAACAAAATACAGTACAGAGATACAGGGATGGACATCATAGTATATAATAAAAACAATCTAAATATAAAGAAATCACAAAAATACAATAAAGTGAAGCAAGCACAGACAGCAAGGCAAAATGCGAGGTGCCAAGCTTGGCAGATCAGGGAGGAGGGCATAGAATGCAGTGAGAGGTTGAGAGGGTATGTGTACACAGAATAGTTGTTACCCATGTTGCATCAGGAGTCCTGAGGTGGCCCAGACCCTTATCCTAATAATCCCAGACTTTGGGACCACTTGCCTGATTTCTGTGCATTAGAGGGATGAACAATGACATCTTGTGACCTAGGACCGTCTGAGTATCAGGACAGGATGGCATCTTATGGTCCGTTTCTGACCTGAAGAGTCTGTCTGCACATGGAGACTAAATAAAATGTTGCCTTATGCTGTTAATGTGCAACAGACCGCCTGTCTGGATAGGTTTGTTTGTTTTAACTTGTAACACTTTAATGTAATATTCTGCTTGTATGGTATTAAGGTCCTTAATTGTGGTAGGCATGGCGCTTTGATTGGCACCTATAGTATATTAGGTTCCAAAACTGTTGGACTTAAAGGTCTTATATTGGACGAGTAACTGAAATATGTAAACCTTTGAAAAGCTTTGTCAACTCAGATTTGTTGTCATGATTCAGTGCAGTCAGCCATTTTGTTTGTTTACCCACTATTTATAAGAGGAAAGCCTATCTCTTCCCTAAAAATCCTATTTATAACATAGATTTTTTTTGTTTTTGTTACCTAATTAGAAGAATAAGTCGTGCAAATTATAGTTACTATTTACCACTCTGGGCCAGCGAGGTCTCTCATGGGTGCCCTAAGCATGTTTTTATTAACCATTTGCAGAGATGAGCTCTTTTGTTGTAACAATGGAAAATCATTTATTCCATTCTAGTTCCTAGTGAATGTATGTGCTGAACACTCGATAATATTGCTGCAGTGTACAAAATACCTTCCTCCAATGTGTGTGTAAGTTGACAATCACAAAAAAATGAGGCATTCAAGCAAACGTTGCACAGAATGGTTCTCCAAATGGTGCCTGTAGATCATGCAGACCTGACCAGCGACCTTATCCATGCTATACAAAAAGTAACCAATGTGTCACTACTACGGAACAGACAGAATTACGCTTAGTGACTTACATGCCATCACAAACCTAAAAGATAATTATAATGGATCATGAGCCGTGTTCAGACTACCGGATGTATAACAAATACGTACAGTGTTTAGCGATTTTTACTACTGCGCATGCGTAATAATTTTTTACGCAATCTACGTAACTTTTCCTTATGTAGATTGCGTATATGCATGGCTGCAGTGTAGATGGCCATTTTGTCATTTAAAGTTTTTATTATTCCTGTTACAAAATGGCTGCCTATGTTTGTAAATGGTGGATATTTTAACATGTTGATGCAATTTAAGCTCTGTGTGCATTCTTATTGCCTATGATTTTACTGTGGCAATTAATCTTACCTTTCTTTTAGTAGTCGAAAATGCTATGAAATAAAATTTATTATAATTATTTGAGACTATGGACCTGATTCTGATTTGTAAAGCATTTAGACACAATTTGTTTTGTGGTTAAAATCAGACTAATGCTATAGTGACTGTATACTTGGCCATATGCAATTTTTCAACCGCACATCCGTTGGAACACCCATTTTCCCTTGGAATGCACACCGCGGAATTATACAAATACTGCGTGTCAGTTGGCAAACACGACACTCAGAATCAGCCCCTTAATAGAAATATATATTATATTATATTCTCTTAGGTTCTGAGTTGTACAAAGAGCTTACAATCATTCATATCTGTTGCCAGCAGGGAACGGGCCTATTATGTTGTTTGTAGAAATCTGCTGAGTTGACAGAACACGCAGTGAGGCATGCTGGGAATTATAGTCAGAGGTTGGGGTAGGAACACGACCCCCATATTTCCGTATTGGCCTGAGCTTGGATCTGTTCAAGGACTCACTAAATTCTGCAATAATGGGAAGACTTGACAGCCTCAGAAAATAGTTGCCTGTGGAGGAGTAATTGGTTTGTGGAAAAGGAGGAACAAGATAGAAAGGGTTGAGGGAGAGGAGGAAAATAGGATGAAAGAGCGTTAAAAGAATGAAATAGGAGATGTGGCTGTGTGATTATAATAGAAAAGGAAAAGAAAATATGTCTGCAGCTAGCGGATTGAATGCCAAATTAAATATAGTGATGTATATGTTGAGATACTGTATGTGGGGATCGGAGGCCTAAAACATTAACAATACGCACAATACTGCAATACAGATAGGAGCAGGGGATGACATTAATAAAGGCGCATAAGGTTCTAGTGCAAGTAACAGAAGATGTTGTTTACATTGGGCACAGAGGTGAATGTTCCATTAGGGATGTGACACTTCCTGGAGGAGGGGGCGGAAAGTTACTCCTTGGCTAAACCATGTTGATGATGGGGGTTCAATGGGGAATTCAGTGGGTCTGGGGTGATCATAGAGGTTCCCAGACAGAGCCCAGTACCAAGACATCTGGTTTTTTTGAGTCCCGTCATAGAGACTGTGATCTCTCCTGCACAGTGTAATGCTGGGGGAAGGGGGGTTGATCCCAAAATCCATCCATGATTAGCATTCCCTCCATTCTGAGGTGGGGCAGCCAGTCCTCTTCCCCGTGGCTTGCTATGACAGAAGGTTCATTAATACTAATGTTTGGCCAAGGTCTATTGCAGCACTGGGCCACAAAGTGAAAGATGCAGTTAGATGTCTTGCGAGTGAAGTCTGGTCATCCAATCACCAGTGACCTAAAGGAGGTGCTATGCCATTTGAGTTATGTGTAACGGAGGAGATTGGGGGTGTAATTATAGCCCCAGATACACATTTTTGCTCCTGGACCCACCACTTACTTGTCCCGTCACTGCCTCCATTTGTACCTTTTATTAACTATATAGTACCAGTTTTATAGCTTTATGATCCTCTGACCTCTGAATAAATATCATTGTGGAATATTCTTTATTTTAATTGGAAAAATTCTAAACAAGTTTCTTTAGTGTAAAAAAAAGAGGTTCTGCTTCTCATCTAAAGTTGTTAATTGATACAGCTGCCCCACAGTCATAGCACCATTTCAATATATTCCACATTGTAGTCCCCTATTCTTTGTATGCCCCACTTATAATAGCATAAACAATAGAGGTGCTGCACTAGGAAGTCACCTGACAGGTACGCTGAAATGGTGGCAATACTGATATCTGAGTACAGGAAAGCACTGCTGTTATGTATAATGTGAAGTT
>WWET01000439.1:415253-431716 GCA_011038615.1 Limnodynastes dumerilii | reverse complement strand
GGGGGGGATGTAATGTTCCAAGCTGTAATTTTAGCAGGAAAATCTAAGGAACGCTTCTTGGAGGCTTTAATTGGCAGTTGAAAGAAACAATTATAGAAGATGGCTGTAGGTAAAGAATTGACAGAACAGTTATAGAACAGGTTATAAACGAACAACAATTCATGTGGGACAGTTATGTAGGTACATCCTGCCATAGTCAGGGGAGAGAGATGCATTTAATGGAAAGGTATTTAGGAAGGCTTACATAGACAATTGTAGACAGTGAATGCATGGGGAAGTTGCAGGATAAACAACATAAACATTTGCTGAACTGCATTTATAACCATTTTAATGGAAAAAAAAGGAACTACAGTTGTTGCAGTGTTACTTGTGGCCACTAAGTGGCACTGTGTAGAGCCTTAACCTCTGTCCATTGCCCTTTTCTTTCATGCTAAGCCTATACCCTCCAACTGTACCTATTTAGAAGGCATAGTACCGATTTTTAATGGTCTGTACCCGCTACCCTCCTGTACCAGATTCTGACCCAGCAGTTCCCTACCCCCCATACTCACCTTATAGTCCTGCAGCATCTGATCACTATAGCAGAGCTGCGGGGACAGACTCCTACAGCTGTGCTAAAGTGACAAGACCCTCTTTTGTGATAATATAGTGACAAGAACCTTTCCTGTGACACGACCCTCTCCTGTTATACTATAGTAACAGGACCCTCTCCTGTGACACTATAGTGACAGGACCCTCTCCTGTGATACTATAGTAACAGGACCCTCTCCTGTGACACTATGATGACAGGACCCTATATACTAATTGTATAGACTAGGCCTGGCTCCTGTAGCTCTCCAGGTGTTTTGAAACTACAAGTACCAGCATGCTTTAACTGCATGTGCATAGCTGATTCCTCACAAAGCATTCTGGGATTTGCTGTTTCCAGCACCTGGAGAGCCACAGGTTGGCCAGGCCTGGAATAGAGCGTTATATTTGGTGCTTTCCAGGAAGAGGTTACATAAGAGCAGTGGGCTCTGTTTCTGTCGGTAGCGAAGCAATTGCTCGGTGATATTTAAACACCTACAGAACCTTAATTTCCAGCCCGCCACATGCAACACTTTAAAAGCATTTAGCAGCTGATATTGTCATCAAATTATGTTGGAACGCAGAACAGCCCTGAGATCCCTAAAGGCTGCTTATTAGCACAAATACATCAGAGCGGGAAATAAAGAGGAGGAAACAAATCGGCTCAGAGACAGGACTAGAATGCGAAGGAGAGAAGCCAAGAGAGGGCAAAACATAGGAAACACAGGGTGGGAATGCTGCAAGCAGAAGAGGGACGACAGAAAGAAAATGCATGTTTTTAAGTTTCTCTGTGTCAAGTGGAATGTCACTCATGAGATTATATCTGTAACAATTGCGAGTGAAAATTGCTGCAAGCGTAGACATTCATTATATGCTACTGGAAGATATTAAACTAGACCGGTGGAGATTTAACAGAGGAAAAAACACTTTTGGATAAATGCGGCTTTGTTGATATCAGTAGTATCTGACCATTGCCTGGTGCACAGGGTCTGTGGCGGCGATGTTTATAAAATAGAATACAGACGATGAATACATAATCCATTAAATGGACCTCCGAAATAAGGACCGTATTTACACTTAAGTGTGAGTAAGGTGCGGACAGAACCGCACCTAATTCACCTGTTCTGCCAATAACCCGCCCTCCCCCCCATTTTTAGGATGACACTTAAGAGCGCACAGAAAAACCCTCCCCAACTAATCTAAATCCCTCCCCCCCACCCACTTCTACATAACCACGCCCCAAGGCGGCATTAGCACACCTCCTTCTGCCTAACAGAGTCTATCTACATTCCTAACTGGTACATAGATTGCGTAAATTACCTACTACACATGCGTATTAGGCCATTTCGGGAGATTCCACACTAATGCCGGAACTTCTTAAGTGTGAATCTGGCCCTAAGTACCTAATTGCTGAAAACAGGCCTGGACAATATGTGGTGCTCCAGGTGTTGTGTAAATACCAAGCATGCTTTGAGTGCAGAGGCTGGACTAAAATATCATTCCTCTCTCAGCTGCTACTGTAATAGACAGCAGCTTAGGGGTGGGTCTTGAGGGCATAATTTATGCAGGATCATGTCTGAAGCTCCACCCCCGTCTAATCTTAGCTGCCATTTATAGGGTTACTAAGGCTGGGGCGGCATGTGATGCCATCAAGCCCTGCTTATTCTTAGTAATGCTCAGGACTCAAGGTAGTGATTTGCATTAAATCATTTGCCTCAAGCTCAATTTTGGGATAGTCAGCAACTATGGAATAATGCCCTCATGAATATTGATCAGACCATGCCTTAGTGATGTCAATGAATGTATACATACTAGTCAAGCCAACAAAATATATGTCTAGGACACAAGAATGCCAAGCTAACTTGTGTGTATGTCCTATCTAATAATTGCTGCCCCCTCCCCTACCCATCCCTTATCCTGGAGAGAGCCCCCTCATACCTTCTATTAAGCGGAGGCTGCTCATGTGACACTGTATATTTACATATAATTAGCAATTTAAACATGTCTCACTGATGCAGAAAATGATATGGTTAACTCTGACTGCATGTTGCCCTGAAAGAATATTAATTGACCTCGATATTAGCAAAGATCTGTAAAACATATTCTGAATGGTGCCAGAATATTGTTCTTCCGTATCCTATGATACCATTTGGCAAACTAGTCTTGAGTGCAAAAACACCTAGGACTGATAAATCATTTTTATACTGTGGAGTCTCTTCTGCAGCTTTTAATGTTGTAAATTGTTTAAGAAGTCAGGTCAATATGAAACTCCATTACGTTGTTTTGCTAATTGTTTCTGCTCCATTTTGTGAGATGTATTGTGGAGGACTAATGGATAGAAGAATGAGGTACAGTCTGCTCAGACCTAGGGTCAGTAATCCTCTAATGAACATTCATTATTGGCTATGTTTGGGGCAAGGAGAGGTTTGTACTAGATTATAAACTTCATCTACTAAAAGGCAAAATGCTAAATCCTTATAAAGACTACATGAGACAATATATAGACTATGGACCCCGGATCCTGACCTCTGACCTCCGACCTCCAGGGGTCTGTTAGTCCGCACGGAAGATGGTAGTGAACTCCCCGGTCACTCACCTTTCTCACATGGACTTAGGCCATTTATGCTGCTATAAGACAGCTCTAAGCACTAAAACCCATGGCCAACCCCTCCACCCCATTTTACAAAGTTTAGGCGTGCGGAGGGGACGCCTGTAGATCCATTGCAGAGCACCTGGCATAAACATAGTCAGATAGTCACCTGACTTACGCAATCAGCGTAATTAATTATGAATCCGGTCCTATACGTCCATACGATAGGGACAAATTTGAGGTCAACTGGCAACTATGCTACAAATACTACAGGTAGGTTTCAGAAAATGATTTGCTCTTCAAGTTTATGCAGAATAATCTGTATTTAACCTTTATAGGTAAACAGGTGTCTGGTTCCATAAGTTAACAACACAATAGTCTTCCCTTTGTGAGATACAGAACACTGTAGTATACGATGGTTCCTGTATGATGTTGTGTAAAATCCCAATGAAAGTGATATGGCCATTGAAAACAGATGCAAAATATTAGAGGGAAGAGACTTCTTAGCCATTGCAACAGCAAAAGGAAATGTAGATTTATTGTAGTGTTAACATCAAACACTGGGATAACTTAGTAGCTCAGGTCCTGGGGGAAGTATTCAGAAAATAAAACATCCCCCCCAAGGATTTGCACATATGTTACACATAGCTTGACTGAAACCTCTTTCCGTTGGCTTTTCTTACGGGCAAATGAGACTGTCAAAAATGGTTATGTATCCAGGAGGCAACATATAACGAATTACGTGCACTGTTGACCCTGCCTTAAGTTATGATTAAAGCTACACTTGAATGTTAAATAATGTTGCTTAGTATTTGTGGTTATTAGCAACCAATGTGTGTCTTATAACAGCCTTATGCTGGGATAATGGAGAAATACATAAGTGTGCCTGTTTTGCATAGGCAATAATTCATTAATAATTCATTTAATCAGAAGCAGGAATTGAACAATACCTTCTGCTGTTTATTAATTACCTGGGAGAAAGTTGTGTTGACTTGTTTTATGCCAAGGTTCGATATGTTAGCAATCGCTACATCCAAGGATTATGGGATACTATGTATAAAGGCCACAGGAGACCATCTGCATAAACTTTTGGCAACAATCGGGCACCTTGATTTGTTTAAAACTATTGCTGGTAGGAGTTTTGGATTTGCCTGTATACAACCATGGAGGCAATCAGTTTGTGAGTCAAAGCAATTCATCCAGAATGGCCTTTAGAAGCCCAAGAGACCATTAATGTCATTTAGACACAAGCTGACTCCATGTGGATTAATGGCACCATAACGTAACATGCCAATTGTTACTGGAGATTGTTTTTATTATTTTGTGATCATCAAGAGATGTTGGCCATACACTTCCATTATTATCGATCCCAGCAGGAGATGGTCCAGTTACCGGGGCAAATTCCCACCAGGGAAAGGTCTTGCTATCAGAACCATACACCTCTCCTGCTAGGGCGGAAAATCCTGGCAGAAGAGTGCGGCCCATGTTCCGTTGTCTGATTGGCTGTGCTTGCGCCTGCCAGCATTTCTGGTACGATTGTTGCCCATTTGAAAAACCCATCATGCCCACTCACTGCAGCGATTATTGCCCCGATCACATGATAATTGGATGATTGGACCAACAATCACTCTAGTGTATAGCCAGCTTTAGACTCTGAAATGTGGGCTAATCTCCCTGACATCTTCATAATATAATTCAATGTAGAGGCATCACATGGGGCAGAGCTTATGGACATAAATAATCAGCGACATTAGTTGCAATGGTTGAGTGGCGTGTATACTGGTTGGACTAGCGCATTTCATTCAGGTGCAGTCAACAGAACGGGATTCACGCGTTTCATTGAGAAGGTAATGGGGCTAAGCAAAATGTTTTAATAGGCTAAGTACTGTGTGGGCGTGTTTAAGCAAGATGTGTGGGCGTGTTTAAGAAAGATGAACTCCATCTGTCCGTAGTTAATAAATATTCTTTTAGGCGTATATTTTTATATGGTAGATGTTTGGCATAACAACTAATTATGAAGATGAATCTGGAAAAGATCGCGATATTCACTATTACATTCCCACTGTAATTGCATTGCTGGCAATTGTGAATCGAGCCTACGATCTGTACGATATATTTGCTTTCCAGCGGTAACCGCTAAGAATTTGTGTCCTGTGTCATATTACAACCGATACATTGCCAGTTTGCTTGGAGGTATGAGAAATGATAAGAGATGTTTTAGCACTTAGAGGAGTACTTGGTGCTTGTAACATGGGGTTAGCCCCCTTAGAACAGTTTTACCTCTATTATTGGTCCTCCAATAACCAGAAGACTGATTGGCAATGATAGCCAAGCAAGATCACGGCCAAAACAAACAAGTCTAAACTAAATTTGGTCAAAAATAAAAACATTCCTCACGTAAGTGCACCAATAGAGGTAAGTTGAAGGTTTTTGTTTGGGCGTTGGATGAATTTTCAAATCCACCAGGATGTGTAAGTGAAAATCTCGGAACTGTGCTAAGCTGTGACCATGGATTCACACCATGTTTGTTCATGGGGTTAAGGACAGTTCAGAATCTTTGCCTCAGGTGGCAGATGCACTTGTTCCATCAGACCACCCATTTCATCTATGAAGGATCCAGGCGTCTCGTGACCTGAAACCAGTTGCTGGGTAATTAGTGTGGACCGGTACTTGTAACACACTTCACACACTTCACAGTGCTGTCAGCCACAATCCGCGGTTATTTTAAGAGCCAGAAACGTCTCGCTCTTGTGATGAGAATAGAAGCGTCTCCTGGCAGACTGTTGGGTCAGCTTACTGCTCAGCTTTACTTCTGTGGAGCTCTGTTCAAGGTTTCAGTCCAACACTGAATCAGTTGTTCTCTGCTCATTCGGTAATACCTGTTCAGCAGTGTCTAGGATACCACTGTGGTCACCTGTTTAGAAGCTTAGTTGTCAACCTCTGCTGCTATCTTATTGTCAAGGCATTACAACGCATTTGTGCCATCATAGCCTCCCATAGGGTATTTCATCAATGATAACATCCCTTCACATGTATTCCAAAACACAGGACCCTACTTTAAATGTTTTTCCCCAGGGCCGGTGCACAACCAATAATCAAACATAATGGCTTAACCAGGATACCCTTCCCCCCTAACCATGCATACACGCAATTCGTGTGACATCCTGCTCCACCAACAGAAAAGACTTCCAGCACAGAAGCAGAGCATCCAGATCTGTGCCTGAAACCTTTGGCCAACACCAGCGGAGTATGGAAATGAAGGTGTTTTTTCCAAGCACAGAGTGTGGAAACGCCCACAACCCATAAATTCTGAATCCGATCCATTATTATAACACAACATGGCTGCAATGGAGCTGATTCTGCATGAACACAATTCTTGTGGGCGTTATTCCCAGTCCTATGCATTGTGCAGACACAACGCTCTCAGTTTTCTAAAGCGGTTGCAATTGCGTATTTTTTGGGTGTGGGTCCCCGCAAAGCAAATCTGAATTTCTCGAGGAGGCATTGCAATCAATCCATGGAGCACTGAGCTTTTGGTGCTCCAAAAGGTTATTAACATTTTTTAAAAGTTATTAAAAATTAATCTAACCCTCCCTTCTCACTACCCTAACTCTCCTTCCTGGCAGCCTGACCTTTATCCTCCCTTAATTGCAGCCTGACCCTAGCCCTCCCTCCCCTACAGCCCTACCCTAATCCTCCCTCCCCTACAGCCTGACCCTAACCCTCCCTACCCTGCACAGATAATTTACTAACCTGTTCCTGGTCCGGTGTGCAGCGAAGGGATATCGTGGATTGCGAAAGTGAATGGGTGAAGTACGCCGAACGGCATACTCACCCATTCATTAAAAAAATGTAGAAAAGGGTAAGTATTCGAAAAAGGGACACCCGAAAAGGAACTTTCGGATTTCCCTTTTTCGGTAATGACATTTTCTTATCGGAGATTGCAACCGGTATTTTTATGCAGAGCACAGGTGTAAACACCCTTACATAATCGCACCGAAGAATCCTCTCCAGCATGCACCGCATTTATGCAACTTGTCGCAACTGTGCCAGGAGGTGAAATAAGGCCTCCTCCCATGAACTTGAGCTCTAAGTGTTCTTTATAAGGTGGGGAAACAAAGGATACAGGGGTCACATGTTATGACACGGATCTCAAGTTGTAATGAATGTAGTTCCATACCCCTTGGAGATCCGTCCACCAGGGTAGCCACCAGGTAAGGGAGGGAGGGGGGGCTTGGGCAGTATTTAAATTTTACAGTACGGGCGTGTTTAACAACTTCCATGCAGATCAGCCATCGTACGAACCACTGATCCATACTGGTGACTTAAGACAGTGTAAGTGTTGCCATAACCTTTACGAGAAAGGAGAAGGACTCCTCTCCTCCATGCGGACCTCTGTGCGTAGGAATCCAGCGCAAACTTATTAAACAATATTATAAAAGTTTTGTTTGAGGTGCTGTTTTTTTTTTTTGTTTTTTTTGTAATCTCCATAAAATCCACATCTCGGAGGCAGATTTTATAAATGGCTCCTGATTGTGCTCACACCGGTCTCAGGCAGCACAAATTCTTGTCTGCCGCCTGATTAAGATGTTTTGTGGGCGTCAGGAGAGTAACGTGAAGGTTCTAATTCTGTCTAATTATTATGTGGAAGAGGACCGCTGGCTGTGCCTGTTTCTTATACTGCATTATTAACCCCACGGCCAATGAATGGATAGCTGGCAATCTCCAGGCCTTCACCTTATAATGGAATGTACCAAGCTGGATGCCCGCTTGTCACATTCATTTTTTTTTAATGTTTTTTCTTAGGGTCGAGTAAAACTTCAGCCGAAATCTACTGACTAATGATCTGTGTCAGAGTAAAGACTTGGTTAACAAGCTTCCCGTCTGACACAGCTTCAGCAGAAAAACCCACACAAATGTCAAAGTCCCGGCTGCCATTGATGCTTGTTTCTATCCTGAGCTGTGTCCTTTATCTGCTGAAGTCTCATACCTCGTGTGACAATTTCACTGCGTGTCACACTTATAGCCTGCAGCAAGTCTCTTAGCCCTGTAGCTTGTCTTGCTTCAAGGTGCTTTTTATTAAGCCAGTATTCTCTCTCTTTCTCTCTCTGGGCCTCAATTTGAGTTCAGTGTTTTCCACATATGCAGAACTGTTCTGCCCTGCCGAGTGGGCCAACTCTAGGATGTGTGCAGAGATTTAGAGATGAAAGAGGGCAAAACGATGTATGTGTCTCCTGCCTGAACTCTGGGGTGAATCACCGCTGAGAAAATGCTATTTTCGAAATAGACACAGCCTGTCTCTTTTTCAAAAGTAGCACTATATTTGAAAAAAAATTATGAATGGTAAGTATGGCGATCAGAATACTTACCCATTCCTTCTCAGGAAATGCCGCTGCAGACCCGTTGCAGCGACCGGAGAGTAACATTCTATGGGGCATTTTAGGGTTAGGGTGCAGGGAAGGGAGGGTTAGGATTAGTGTAATGAAAGGATAGGGTTAGGCTAATGGAAGAGGAGTATTAGGGTTAGGCTGCAAGGAAGGTAGTCCTAGGGTCAGGTGCGGGGAAGAGAGGGTTAGGATAATGTTAGGAGAGGGTTAGGGTAATGGAAGGAGAGGGTTAGGGTAAGGGTTATGGTTAAATTCATACCATTTGCTGTAGGATCTTCTTTCATTCATCTATTGCTTCTCCTGTCGATTTCTCAGCCAGTTCGGAAAAGGTCCATTCGCAGTGGTGACCCACACCCACTGAACTCTAAGCTGTGTTAACTGCGTACCAGTGGTGTAAGAATGGGGGGTTGGGCCTATGTGCAAGAATATGCCCCACCCCCCATTTAGCTGGCATCTTGCAATGATGATGTCATATCTCAAGGCCTGCACCTTAACTGCGCTACAAGCCCTGGTGCTCTACTGACTGGGCCGTGGTCCACCACTAGTTGCATATCTGCTGTGTTAAACGTGTTTGGACAGCACTACCCTGTGTTTAATGCTGCCATGTCTTAAATTTAGCAAACATTGCATTTTAAAAATAAAAAAATATTGTGTGAAGGAGTTTTAACATGGTGTGCGGTCACGGGGTGACTTGTCCTCTTCCAAACATGTGACTGGAGTGTCAGGAAGCAGAGGAAGTTCATTGGGTATTGATGTTTGTGGTAAGGTCATATGAGTTGGTTCATTAGTTTTTGGCATAATCATTTGACCTGGGTAGCATTACTGTACAGTGTAATCATGTGACCAGTTGGCATTACTGTGCGACGCAATCGTGATCTGAGGAGTATTACTGTATAGTGTGATCATGTGACCTGGAGACATTACTGTGTGGCGTAACCATGTGACCTGGAGACATTACTGTGTGGCATAATCATGTGACTAGGTGGCATTTACTTTGTGGCATAATTATGTGACCTGAAAAATTGTGTGTGGTGTACTCATGTGATCTTGGGAGCATTACTATGGGGCATATTCATACATCACCGTACGACAAGAAATGTCTGTATTTGATCACTTTGGGGCATAAAAATGAAATTTTATCCTGCCCCAAGCCTAGAAATGTTCTGATTGTGTTATATGCATATATGCAGCTCTGCCTTCATTGAGTGATTAAAATGTTAATAATCATGAAGTAGTAACTTTTTTTTTTTACTAAAATAAACTAGATTTTGTGGGTCATTTTCCCAGCTGGCACATATTAGTTAAAGGTTTTTGTTTTAGTGACGCCGCCTGTCTCATCGGCTCACCTGTGTGTCTCTTTCTCTTGCAGCTTTGGCTCAGGAAGTGCAGGCTGAGAACGTCACAGTGGTGGAAGGCGGCACGGCGGAGATCACTTGTCGGTTACATCAGTACGATGGCTCAATTGTGGTGATCCAGAATCCTGCTCGCCAAACCCTCTTCTTCAATGGCACACGTGGTGAGTCCACCCCTATATAGGTGACAGTCAGTAGCAAAGCCACCAACATGTCCCAGCTGGATGAAGGTCATCAATGACACGTCTGCCGTTCAAAGGGGGCGCAGCCTTTGACTGACTAGGGGTAACCCTGGTGTGTTCAGCAATTACAAATAAATGAGCAATGTTTATGCCATTGATAATGCAGTGTATGGCATCATAAAGCCCCTCTGTGGCAAATCAGGGAGGGTAGCCCACTATCCCTGTAATCCAGGAGTGCTGCCCGATATTTGTGATTTCTAGCACATTATGGGAGAGTTTTTGAGGATGATTAATAGCAACTAAGTGCCTTAGAGGTACAGTATATTTATTATATGTAATGAGGAAAAGTACAAATGTTGCCAATGGCAACCAATTAGAACAGGACTTTCATTTTCCAAACACATTCTAGAAAATGGTAGCTAAAATCTGATTGGTTGCCCACAGGCTACCTTTCCTGACAACAGAAGTAGCGTTACAGGTTACTTTTTTTTTTTATTGAAATTTCGGAGAATCGGATCCCTGCACAATGGCAGCATAGTGAAATAATAGGCTTCCTGGGGCGGCGCAGCCGGGATACAAGGGTAGATCGTGAGGCTTAATGTTACCGCTTAACATAATGATACCCCTCCTTTGTGTGATTCCAGCTAATTCTATCTCATGTCTAATTTTATCCCAGCATCTGCCATTTGCTTTGAGTAGCTGTAACTTCAGCAAAACAATAGAAAGAGGAAAGCAACAGTCTACCTAATGGCAATGTAGAAGAAATGCATTGCTCTCCGCTATGCGTGTTACCAGTTTGTTAGATATCCCTATTGGTTGCGTTTTATAAATTGAGTTTGACTTTCCTAAAGTTGATCATCCCCTTGCAGATGTTCGGTTCCCTGTCAATACTAGGGGGCTGCCAGGGTTAGAGGATGCTTAAGCTGGCCACACACTGTGCTAATTTCCTGGCTCCCAACATAAGACTCCAATACCTGGGGGCATTGAATAGTGCAGGCCTGGCCAAACTGTGGCTCTCCAGGTGTTGTGAAACTACAAAGCCCAGCATGTTTTGTCCGGTATCTACTATGCCCATGCATTTAAAGCATGCTGGTACTCGTAATTTCACAACACCTGGAGAGCCACATGTTGACCAGGACTTGGTCTAGTGGGTAATGTAACCAATAATCAAGTCTATCAGGTCTCTGGTCTACCAGCCCAATCAAATTGTTTGTATAGACTGAGCAATCTGAACCCGGGTGACGCATCTTAGGACTTTTTTTTGTCTGTATTCAGTTTGGTCCTTCCCATACACTACTTTATGTTCTGACCAATCAGTTAATTATTGTGTAATGTCCGGACAGTTTAACCAATCGTCAGACAAGTCTTTGAACAATCCGTACATTTTATATATTAAACATAGAAGTTGCACTTCTGTTCGCTTTTCCATGTACAGACCATGACAAGGGCTTCACACTCGCTCATAAGTAGATCCCTATTCATGAGATAATGTCATGTTATTTATTATTTATCACCATGGAGTCCCTGGATATTCCAGTAAATAATGCTGCACACTGATTGCTGCTTTACAGAGGAGAAATCTAGTACGTCTAATAATTTGCACTATTCCTAATATTTTCGGACTTTTTTTTTTAGATGCATGCTAAAGTGAGGAAGTGACTCAACAGTTATTACCGATGCCATGACTCACTTTATACAGATGTTATTGATAGGCATCCTCTCATGTATTCTGAGCAGCTGTGGGTTTGAATTTTATAGAGTTACAGACAGTCATTGATTACTTTGTTGTTACATTAATAATAGTCATCCTCACACTGGTTTTTGGTTATTGTATAATGTTTGAAGTCTATGAGTTCATTGTCTTATGTTTTTGGCGAATTGGTTCTGTTTAATAATGAGCTAAGTGTCTCTGTCATACGTATGGTTTCCCCATGTATAAGACGCACCTTTTTTGGAAAAATCTTGTGTCCAAAAACAGGGTGCGTCTTACACAGGGGGGTTACCATTTTAACAGGATGGCTGTCAGTGATTGACATCCTCCTCTTAAGCACATTGCCACAGCTGGCGTAATATGGCGGTGGCTGCGATACACTGTGCTCAGTGATCGCGCTATATGTTTTTTCCTTTTTTTTTCCTCATAGCATTTTCAAGGAGTATTTAACCAAATAGGAGTATATTATTATCGGTAATTTAAAAAATGGTAAAGTGGTCTATTTATAAGTAATAACTATGATCAGTTGCTCATTTGTCTCAATGCTAAGATTTGGACATCATATAACACTTTTTTACCATTTTATTTGATTAGCAAATTATATGCTCATAACTTCTAAGTAAAACTGTATGGTTATAATATATCTATATACATACACACACAAAAAAGCCTGTGACCGCGGGACTTCATTTCCCAGTCTTGGCCACCGCAGGACTTCATATTCTGACCGCAGTCCCGCTCGCTGGATGATCTGAAAGGTAAGAAAACTTTAAAGTGGGAGGGGAATGTTCTCCATGTACAAGATGCACTTTTAATTTTGGGACCCCAAAATTAAGGTGCCTCTTATACAGGGGTGCGTCTTGTACATGGGGAAATACGGGTATTTCCCGTAAGTGATGGCCGGCTTGATACCCTTCAAGGGCAACAAAAGTGTCCTCAAACCATACATAGGGCCACAAATTACCTTCATTCGTGATAAGTGCACAGAATACACTCAAGTTCAGAATGGAACTGGGGGCAGACCACAGCACAAAGGACCACAGGTAGCCCTAGGACCATCTGTTGACTATTACAGCTATACACACTGGAGACAGTGGTCTTCATCTGTTATTTGTCTTCATCCAGCTGTACAATGTAAACCTCTCTCGTTCCCTGTAGCTCTCAAGGACGAAAGGTTCCAGCTGGTGGAGTTTACACTGAAACTGGTCAAGATTCATTTGTCCAATGCAAAGTTGGAGGATGAAGGCGGTTACTTCTGCCAGCTGTACACAGAAGACACTCATCACCAGATTGCCACACTCACTGTGCTCGGTAAGTGCCATAACAGTACTGTGTCTATGGGTGCAACCAACTGGTGAGCAATGGAGGCCAATTCATTGTGGCTGTCAATGTCTGAGGCATTTATCCTGATGTTGATTTAAGAAAGAGAACTGACCATTGTACATTGTATACGTCAGTCAGCTCTTTGTAAGTACTGTGTATAAACAGTACCTATATGCCCACAATTAAACGCAGCCACTTAACGTTCCAGACGAGATACATATGGTGGGTGTGCTTTGTCATTTAAATGATACAGTATGTGCTGGGTTTAGCCCTTTTGAATTATCCTATATTTGGCGTGCATAGTTGTGTGCAGAATATTTAAGGAGCCTAAACCTAACCCCCCCTTCCAAGTAGCCTAACCTTAAGTCTCCATTCCCCGCAGTCTGACCCTAACCCCCACCTTCCCCAGAGCCTAACATCCCTGAGGCCACTCACCTCTCCAGTGGTCCGGCGGCGGCGCTTCCGAAAATGAATGGGTGAGTATGCCGATCGTCAAATTCACCCATTCATAAAAAAAAATCTAAAATGGATGCCATTTGAAATGGAGACAGCTGAAAAGGACTTTTCACCTGTCTCTACTTCTCATTGACAGCCGTCGGTGCATGGTTTCCCACCGATATTTAGGGTAGGGTCCAGGGTGCAGATCCACCATCTACACATAGGATAGCAGGGGGAGTGCCCTGTTCTCCAGCACGCGGTCGCGTGGACCAGAAATTCCGTACATTAGCCTCCGTTGCAGAGCCTACATAAGGAATTTCCTCTGAAATCTGGATCAGGCCCATTCTGTGAAGACCTTGTGTGACAAACCTTCATCAACGCATGGTCCATAAGATCTTGTGCGTATGTCCTTATTCTGCATCCCCAAGGGCTCCTTGAAATGTTGGTGTGATGACAGGTTGGAGATTGATGGAGGAGGGACCGAACTTATATTATACTACAGTTGAGAATGTAAATGTTGGAACAGTATACAACAAAAGCATACTGCATTACAAACACATCACTATAAATGCATTATAAATCACGTGTAATTCCCAGAGCGCCACATTACAGATAACAAAATTCATGAATTATTTAGCTCAAAGATATCGCCTATTTAATGACCCAATTTCAATATGAATGTAATTGTCAAACTGAGTAAATGCTTTAAAAATAGAAATGATATGGTGAGAGGAGAGTCTTTGGAACTCCCCTTTGAGCTCTGTCTGTCTTTGTGTAATGGTCTTCACATGTCATCATGGGAACTGTAAGCCTATGTCTGCTTAGAGGACTAATTATGTCTCCATCTGCAGTCATCTATCAGAACTATAGGAGGAGATTTTAAACAGGAGATGATCATCTCCACCTGACTTGCTTGTTGTTGAATGTCTGTCTTCCTAGCTTTACAGATTGAATAACACTTGTGTAACACAACTGTAAACACATTATTGCTATTAGCTGTATGTGATGTGTGTTGTTTTTTTTCTTGTTTTACGCACAGTTCCCCCAGAAAACCCGGTTGTTGAAGTAAGGGAGCAGGCGGTGGAGGGAGGACAGGTGGAGCTGATCTGTTCTGCTCCGCGAACAAAACCTGAAGCCACGCTGCGCTGGTACCGAGATCGCAGGGAACTAAAAGGTAAGTAAAATAAAGCCAGATTCCTCCTGCTTTGAATAAGCATCTGCGCTGTCATCCTATCTCTACACAATGCTGTGTTTCTATGCAAATCTGCTCTTAATGACCGTACGTAATTTATCTCCACTTACAACTGCTCTGACATTGCCGTCTGTAGACAGTCAGGGTAGATTTAGCTCAACTTTTAGTTTCCTTTTAACCAATTAGATTCTAGTTATCATTTTATACACTGTACACAATAAATGGTATCATATGATTGGTGGCTATGAGGTGTTGTGAAACTACAACTCCCAGAATTGTCCAACAGTGTAGGTGATTCCTGGCAAAGCATGATGGGACTTGTAGTTTCTAAATACCAGGCATATTGCAAGTTGCACACCTGTCTTAGAGCATTCCTCCCAACTGTGCCTCTCTCTTCAGGACTGTCCTGCTTCTCCACTCGCAAAAGGGGTGGGTGTCGTTTTGACCAAATTTGGTTAATTGTGGGTGGAACCAGGTTGGGGCTTTTATTTTATTTTTTTATCTTTTATCTTTATCTTAAATGTTGAAAACAATATAAAAAATTAACTAGGTGTTAGCCCTAGCATCCAATCAGATTCTAGCTAAGAATTATCTGCAACCAATCGGCTTCTAGCTAAGAATTATCTGCAATGTCCAAAATAATTCTGTAAATATGCCCTAGTAAGGGCGTTTGAAATTTACTTTTAAAAATGACTTTCTTCTTAGTTTACCATTAGCTCCACTCTCAGTGTAGTGTAATTATTATTGATGTATTGTTTTGTGTATATTAAGAGTAGTTTGCGGGTAATTGGGCATTTAATAGGCATAATTTACTTGTAATTACAGGTGTGCACACGGAATATGTGATGTTGATAATAAGGCATCCAGGGTGTAAGGGCTGCAGTCAGATGGGGCTTCCTATATTGGATGAATTGACCTGTAGACTTTGCACATGGGTAACGTCGCAGCTGATTTTCAGAGAGCACAATTCTGTTTATTCATTGGTCTTTTTCCACACCTCTCAGCTGCTGTAGAAAAATAAAGATATATTTTATAGATCACTTTATGCATTTGAAGCAGGTAATTCCTTCTGCTTTGTGTTACTGAGCGGACAATCTGCTCCATTGTTCTGTACTAAATAAATGTCAATCATTTAGACTTGCAGACCTCGTGTATTTCTGCTACGATATGAGCTTTATTCCAATTTGTGCTGTATATTTATATGCAACAAAGAATGAAAGCGGACAGGACGCGTTTTAGGTGTTTTCGGTTTTGTGCTTTTTGAGAGCGGTTAAGGCTGTATGTATACATGAGATTTGCTTACTCTCCTGGGATTCCGAGAACAATGGGGCTGATCCGGACTAACGCCCGCCGCCGTAGATTGCGCATGCGCCGGGCAGATGTTGCCCGTCGTAGTTAGAGATTTTCTTTAGTGAGGATAGGGCGTCCGTAACTGCAGCGTAGTTACGGATGAAGGGGCGTTCCTAGGTTGCGGACGCTGTAACTACGCTGCAGTTAGGGAAGGTAGGCGGGGGGAGGCAGGGAAATGAGGCTGGAAGGGCAGGGTTAGGTAGTTATGCTCCGGTGCCCGGCGTAATTACACTCTGTTACGCTGGCTGAAGTTACAGTAACAGTGGGCCTGATCCTGAGCTACGATGTAGCGCTGAGCGTCTCCCCCCTGGCACTCCCCCTGTGCGGGCGTATGGCCCCTTCCTTACGCCGGCTGAAGGCTACCCTAGCTT
>WWET01000439.1:386799-409591 GCA_011038615.1 Limnodynastes dumerilii | reverse complement strand
ATATATATATAATATACTGTCACTCCTTTTAAAAAAAAAAAGATCCTTGTCCCGGTGCTATATCACCAAAAGTTCATATGTCCATAAAGAAAGCATTCAAGGGGTCTGCAATATATTCAAAAGAGACAAACAGTAGATTTTTATTTCACAGCACCACCTTTAGTGCCGCAGCCACGAAAAACACCAACGTTTCAATCTATGTAAAACAGATCTTCATCAGGGCATGGGAGAGTAGAAACACAATCGTTTGCCCTGATGAAAATCTGTTTTACATGGATTGAAACGTAGGTGGTGCTGTGAAATAAAAATCTACTTTTTGGCTCTTTTGAATATATTGCAGATCCCTTGGGTGCTTTATATATATAATCTTGAAGTCCTAAAATGCCCTTGTTACACCAATAAACTTTATCTTTATATACTCCTGGTAAGTCTGTCTAAATCTTAATCACTCCATGAACTTCTGTTGACGTGTCTTATTATCTCAAATTAAATCCCAATAACATCTGCCTTCCACTAATTCTCAATAACTTTGACCCCTACCAGCTTCTGGTCCGGCAAACTATATCCCCCATGACCCTTATTGACTGTCTGGAATCGCCCACAATCCCTATACAGACCCCTTTAAACTCCCCGTCAAGCTGTGTAATTCCCAATGACCTCCAATCACCGTCTGCGTGACCTTAAGAAGTATTGGCGTTTTTTGTGAGATTCCAGCCATCACATCAGAATCATTGTTTGTTAATTACACAAACGAGCATCTTAATGTAGGTTTATTTAAGCATCTGTGTGGCCTAAACTGTAAGGCTGACAGCATGATGATCGTTTAATGGACTTACTGCGAGTGCAGAGTCACTTATAGTCTGAGAAGGACACTGTGGTGTAACATTATTATTCTAAAAGCGTTGAGAGTCATTTAGTTGCAATCTCTGGTTAGAACCGATGGTCGCGCGCAAAACTAACAAAATAGTGTTGTCAGTCATCGTCATCCTTTTTATTTTTTTTTAGAACGCACAACTAGTCTGTTGCTTACATGTTGTGTACACATCAGCGGGTGCAAAGTGACTCGTCTAAAACTGTCAGAGTTGCGTGTGTTTTTTCGCCATGCCATCAGGCGGACAACGAAATTTAGTTGTTAAATAAAACAACTGTCAGTGTCATTATTGGATATATGGTATAAAATCTTCCGCAATCATTTTGCCACCACATTCATGCTCCGTTGGAGTGCACGAGTTATTTTAATGCAAAGATTTACAATGTCCAAATTCTTTATTCTCCTTATTATTAAGGGTACTTCCACTCTGTCTTGGTTATGGCGCTGAGTCGGCAGTGATGCAGATTGTTTTGTCCTATTAATTTAACGAAATAGTTTTATATGTCACAGAACCTCCAACATGACCCATTCCATTAGGTACAAAATACTCTGCTCCTCGGTTTCCAACTGTCCGTTACTATGGTAACCACCTTTGTTTTTTTAAATATCAGTTACTTCATATAAACCAGGTGATTGACAGTTGGAAGCTCAGGATCGGATTAAATTGTGCCTCATGGAATGGGTCATGTTGGGGGTTCTGATGACATGGTTGCCATCTTTTGCAAATGACCCTCTGGAAAAACATGATAAGCGTTATCAAGCTGCTGTGTCCTGTTCCACCAACAGGGTGAATGGCTCCCCCAATGGTTGTGTCTAGCGCTGTAAGCAAAACTATTGCTCATTAAAAATAGTAGCGTCCGTATTTATTGATTTGTTAAATTGTCAGTGATAAATATTTTCAATATTATTGTTAAAGGGATAGAAGATCTACTGACTTTATCTTTATAGAAAAGATAAAGTAGATGACACTGCAGCTGATTAACAAGAGACCAAAGTGTATTTTTTTTTTTTTTGTCTCCATTATTGAAGTCCATTTGTCTTTGCTAATTGCCATTGCCTCTCAACAGGCCCTCTCTGTAGGCCTCAATGCAGGGAAACAGAATTATGTCGTCATTACACAATGATTTCTGGAACTGAATCAGCATTGGTGAGGTTGCCAAACACTTTAGGGAGTCTGGGAGATCACCCGCTCTGATATTCAGGGAGAGTTGACAACTTTGCTATGCATTCAATGATTTAGTTTTTTATATGCACAAAACGTCATTAGGGAGGACTGTGTTGAAAGATTGCAGTGAGCTTTGGAGAGGTAATTTATAGAAAGATCATCCTAAATTTGAACATAATTATTCCAATTTTCCTAGAAAGGTTATGGCCTGTTGAGAAAATAGACATGGCATCACAGGAAAGCAGGAATAAGTGTGTGGATCTGTTAGAGAGTTTGTTTGGTGATAATTTGTGCAGATCATGGGGAAAAAGCCTATTTAGTTGGAAGGTATAAAGAAGTAATATTAACTGGGATTTGCAAAAGTTTTCAATCCTTTATAATCCAATGTATTGACTTGGGATTTGAATACTTTTGCAAGCCACTGTATGTATCAATAACAATAAATCCATAGAAGAGTAGTCTTGCGATTTATTTTTTTTATTTTTTTAAAGGCAAATACTGCCAAAATAGCAGAGAAAGAGGAACATGCTTAGGACAGTGTAAGATCTGAGACAGGTATAATTTATTGATAAATGACGCTGGGTCCCTGTAGTTGCCCTTTCGTGGGGTGCATCAGCAGTCGCATTCTTCAATCAGTGGGGTACACGTCGTCCACTGCAGCGCTAGCCTGAAATGAGCCAGACAAATGCGCTCTTCCTGCATGCAATGATTTCTGTACCTCACTGTACACAATTAGCATTATGTAAATAAAATGAAATTATTCCAGAGAGGTCGGTGGGGGGCAGGAATTCGTTTCGTTCATTACAATATATCTGCCTGGCGCTGTGTGTATTCATTTCACCCCTGCACACCCTCTTCCACAAACCACTGCACTGAAAAACCGCTTCCGATATAAGCCGGAATATTCTATTGATATTTTTTATGAAGAGGATCAAGCAAAGCGCCGTCATTTACCTCTAATTAAATTAACATTTTTCACATAACAGCCTTAATGAGCGACAAGGGCGTCGCCGGTTCAGCTGTAACCATAGCAACCCAATGTCACAGCAAGAGGAGGACATGCTTGCAGGCATGGTGTATGCCTCTAAACCAATAAACCTGACTAACCTGTGCTGTGAAACTACAAATCCCAGCGCAAGCTGACTGTAATATCTACGTCAGATCTCCCAATTACCCTGCGCACGACAGCCTACGTCTGATGTCATGAAATGGATGCAGGGAGATCAAGGTATCGGCCCCTCCCCCTGTAGCTTCCAGTGCAACGATTGGAAGCTGCAGGGAGAGAGACGGCCCCTGAGCTCCCTGCATCACAGATCTATAGCATCCGCTGCTGCTCACGCTTAGGAGCCACAGATTACTTGCAAATAATGTACGTCTCCTATATCCTATGAGCGACAGGGGCTGCGGGCTCAGTGACGGCCCTGGATTGCCGGATACGGTGGAGAAATGCCCCCTTCAGGGCAGGCGGCCGGAGGCCGTTGACTCCATTGCCTCAGGTAGTTTCGCCACTGTCACTGGGCATGTTACAATATGCCCGGTAATACTTGACAGGCTACAGTTTATAACAGACTGCCTAATGTTGTTATGCTAGTACCACAGGTTTTTAAATAAGCCTAATCAGTTCTATAAGGGTAATGTAGCCATGCATGCTCCATGCAGTATGTTGACATAAGGCTGATGGGAATGGCATGCACAATTTTATTATGGCTTTTGGTAACATATTGTAATTTGCTGTTTACAATTTTTTTCTATTCTGACTTTTCTCTCTTCTACAGTCTCTCCAACAGCTCATATCCAAGCCACTCAGAATGTGGTGAGGGAAGGAGACCTGCTGTCCCTGAAATGTGACGTAACTGGCAACCCCAGGTAAGAACCTACTGTTATATACCCACCATGTGGACCAACCTATTTTGCTAGTTGAATATATTATCCCATTGAATAGTGCCATTGGATCACGTGATGGGTGTGGTCATTCATATTATGTCCCATTCATTTGCTTTTGTCACACAGTAGTGCCCCTACTTCATACTGTACATTATGATAATGGTGCTGTCAACATAATACACAAATAAGCATATATTTATTAAAACAATAAAAAAAAGTTCTGTTAATACACAAGTCAATTAAATGTGGCATTTTTTCAGCGAAATGGAATTAATTTTAGAGGGTTTTCAGGCCTTGGTATGTGTGTTGGGTTGACTGACTAGATAAATAAATCAATCAATACTTTCATTGATGGTCTGCTGGGGGTCTCTCTTCTCCTGTAATAATTGATTATACAATAGTTATATAGTTGCCTTTTCAATGGAGGGTGGAGCCTCATTGTAAGAGCCCTTCTTTGGGAGTGGAGCCTCATTGAATGAGCCCTCTTTGGGAGTGGAGCCTCATTGTAAGAGCCCTTCTTTGGGAGTGGAGCCTCATTGAATGAGCCCTCTTTGAGGGTGGAGCCTCATTTTATGAGGGTATCTGGGCTTCAACTTTCGTCAACATTTGTCAAAAATAATTGTGTACTCCAACTGTGGAAGACACCCTCCAAACATTGGGCCAGATCCCGAGTTAAGTACGAGAGCGTTTTTACGCTTGCTGTGTGCGTAATTTCGACAATTTGTATGTACAGCGCTGTTAGGCGTCGTATTTCTCCATGTATCTTCCACGTAACTACGTACAAAGGGGTGGGTCATGCCTACGACAGCCGGAAATACACACTGTGGGGGGAGGGAGACATTTAAATTGTACAGTATGGGCCGGGTTAGGCAGTAACGTGCGAGAATCCATTACGTACGACCGTAGCTACGCAAGGAAAAGTTAAGGTAGGGTTTGGTACTCCTAAAGCAAGTTACGTGCGACCGAGGGGAGTGCATGATACTTACGCTACGAGATCGTACTTAAAATGAAATTAAGTCTGGATCTGACCCGATATCTTTAGTTTTGTGTGTTGAAAATGTTCAAATTAAGAGATGTATTTTATATATATATGGAGGGAGAGAGAGAGAGATTCAGGAGAAATAATACAGGCCATGCTCACTTGTATGTAAGAACCCTCGCTGCTGTCCTGGGGCTAGGGAGAAAAAGAATACATTTGTGTTAGATTTTTGTCCTGACTTTGGGACTGTACGGGTGTTATAAATCGTCCCTGTGTCTGCTGCAGCCTCGGCTCGGATACATAAACCCCACAGACATCCTGATGACGCGCAGTCGAGAACATAAAACGCGCTTTAATACGACCTGCACACCCCCATATATCTCACACTGCAGAGAGGAAGCCGACACTGCATCCCTAAACAACACTAAGAATCCTAATCACTAGCATCCTCTAGAAAACCCCACACAGCAGACAACAGGCTGGTCTTGCCGAACACTAGACAAAAAAAAAACACTCTTTATGGAATCAATGGCTCTGAAGTGTCTCTATCCTCTCCATACCTAATGTGGAACTCTCTTCAACAACAGATTGTCCTTAAACGCTACTTAGTTCTTAAAGTATTACTTCACAACACTTATAATAATGAAATCATAACAAAATGAGCTGCTTCCAATCTGTCCTTGTTTCACCCCATTACACCCATTTTGGAGTAAAACTTCACCTACTTTGGCTAAGCACTATCTATGTCTGATCCTCCAGTCAGGATGTCCTGTCAACATTTGGAATTATTTCTAGATGTGTTAAAAAGGTCCTGAAATCTTCACATGGCACATGCAGCAATGGTTATATATATATATATATATATATATATATATATATATATATAACATACAAGTGTGGGTCCCCGTTGTGAAAGGCCCTATCTCAAAGAGGCATAGCAATCGATCCCTGGAGCACTGAAAGGCAATTAACTATTATATCCCAAAACCCACTCCCTAACCCTAACATGAAATCATCCCTCCGCAGCCTAACCTAAGCCCCCCCCCTACCCACAGCCTAACCCTAAGTCTCCCTTTCTCTCCCCCTGCAGCCTAAGCCTAGCTAACCCCGCCCCCCCTTAAGGGTAAGTCACCTTTTCCGGTTGTCCGGCGACGGCACTTCCGAAAATGAATTGGTGAGTTTGCCAATCGCATACTCACCCGTTAATAAAATACATTTAAAAAAATCTGAAGGGCCTCTCATTCCAAATAGAGACAGCCGAAAAGCAAGTCTCAGCTGTCCCTACTTCGTAATGACAGGCATCGGTGCGGGGACTTGCACCGCAAGATACAAAGATACAAACAGTATAAAGGTAACACAGTACAAACAAACGATAGCACACAATATTAAATGCTATAATAACTGTTGCTTTGGTTTTTTTGGGGGGGAGGGGGGGGGGTATTTATGATATTTACCGATCATATACTTACTAAATAGCAATAAAGTGAAATAATGAGGAGAGAAATAATCATAATGAAAAAGGTCATGGCACAAGAGAATGGGCACCAGATAAGTGAGCTGGGGAAGCAGCCTTTGGGTGCAGCAGATGAGACGGAAGGTGCAGTATTAGCCAGATATTGGATGTGTACACATGATAAAAATAATAAGATATTGCAGGAGAGAGAGGAAGAGAAGTAACCAGTAAGCAATGTATAGAAGACCTGCAGGCGCTAGGAAACTGAGCTGGGAATGTAGCCTGAAGGTGCAGCAGATATAAGGTAGAAGGTGTAGTAGTAGAGTATGAACACCAGGAATCATGTACATATGATAAAGCTGGAAGGATGTTACAGGATAGTGAGGAGGATATCCAAGCAGTAAGGGAGGTAATGAAGGTCTGTACATCAGTGGATGGGAGCCAGGAGACTGAGCTAAGGAAACTGTAGGTGCAGCACATGAGGCAGAAGGTGTGTTATTAGGGGTACATCATATATATATATATTAGCCTCAAGCTGCTAAATCAGGACTTGCTGCAGTTAAAATATATAATAAAACAAGATGGCTCACTGACCCAGAACAAATGGGAAGGGGGATGGGTTGAGGCACTGTTCATAAAAATGTAGCCTATCAAATCTCTAGGAATCTGAGACATCACTGGCACTAGTCTCTCTATAAAGTATTGCCAAGCACCGCTTACCGTACACCGCTACACACGCCTGACAGCACAAAATAATGTAATGTCATTTTTAGCAATGTCGGCGCCTGAGGCCACCCATACATAAAATAACTTTATGACCATTGATCAAAAGCTGTAATCACTAAACATGTTATTGAACTTCTTGTGCACACGACTTCTAGTTAATTTGCTGGCATATTTGAGATTTTGAGCACGTATAGCGGAAAAAAGGCTGTTTAATTCGTATTATTCAGTCTGCCCACATTGCCAGCTCTGTAATCCTTTCCAGACAGCAGACAATCAAAAACCGTTTGGAAACTTGTGTGGATCGCATTTTGGAAGGATCTTTTGCATGACTTCAGATCTACAGAGTGTATGTAGACTGTGCACTGAGTTATCCCAAACCTCAGGTGACGGCTGTGCATTCACTCTGCGCAGGCTGAGAGCCGCAAAAGAATCTGCACAAGTCACTCTAAATACGTTTAGACCCAAAATTTACCTTCACGGGATGGGACCATGCTGGGCCTGCAAGTGGCTGCTCCATCTTAGTCAGTCTTATATTATTATTATTATTATTATTATTTTTATTATTATTATTGTTGTTTATTTATAAGGCCATACAGAGACAACAATGAATACACAATTAACACACAGGGTAACGTGAAGGGTAAAATAATGCAGGAAATGATTGTAAAGACAGAAGAAGGAGGGCAGAGATGGGCGGTAGAGAGAGAAGGAGAGAGCTGGTGGGGCCAAAGTGGGGGACAAGAGGGTAGAGGGCCCTGCTCATGGGAGTTAACATATTAAATGGGGGGTAGACTAACAGCAGACACAGGGATGAAGATGGGGGTAGAGCAGGTAAGCAGAATGGGAAGGAAAGGATAAGTGGAGGCAGGGTTGGCTAGCATGGGAGAAGTCTTGGATGTGGGAGGTGAGGTGGCTGTTGGCAGAGCGAAAGAGTTGGGAGGGAGTATAGATAGAGATAAAGGAGGAGAGGTAGGGAGTTTTGGAGGAGGAGAGAGCTGTTGTAGGTGAAATAGACAGGAAGAGACCTCTGAAATGGACAGGAAATTAATGTAGAGATTGTCAGAGAGGTTAGGTAAAGGTGGAGTTGCGGAAGAGGAAGATTAGTCTAGACCCTCCCATTAACTATGGATTGGAGGGTTGTGAGAAGGGCCAGTGGGAGACCAAAAAGGAGAATGTTACAATAGTCAAGGCAGGAGATAACGAGAGTGTGTGAGAGTTTTTAGTACCATCAGTGGAGTTTTCTGCCTATCAATCCTATGGGTATCCCCAGGCATTTGAATCAGAAAAGTTATAGTAGTGGTTGTCTAAAAGGCCTCCTTGGGATTGGTTACAATATGGACGCATGAATGCCTGTATAGTGTGGCCAAAAAAGGCCACTAAACCTGCGTCCACATTGTTAGAAATAAAGAAGGGGGCAGCTACTCTCAGTGCAGCAGGTTCTCTTCCATAGGGGTCCCAGTGCAGAGCGGACTAGTCCACTGCTCACTTGTTCCACCACTGCATACGAGCTACTGAGCATGGGAAATTTAAGCCAGAATACACAAAATTTAAACCAGGTCATAACTCTAGGCCAGGCCTTACCAACCTGTGTCCCTCCAGGTGTTGTGAAACAACGAGTCCCAGCATGCATTAACTGTATGGGCTATAGTTCAGACTACACGCTTGATTCGTTCTAAGCTTCCTGTAAATGTATATTAAAATGAATGACCATAAACACTAATCCTGTCCTAGGCAACCTGTGAATATCCAGGTGTTGTGAATCTACAAATCCCAGCATGCACAGACTTATCTGATAGCCATGTTTTGACTGTCTGTTACCAGGCTAATGTGTATTCAGAGTACCGGACATATAACATATTGCGCATTTACGCAATCTACGTAAGAAACAGATACGTAGATTACGTAAAAAAAAAATGACTACGCATCCGCAGTAGTAAAAATCGCTAAACACCGGACGTATATGTTATACATCTGGTACTCTGAATACAGGTCCATAAGAGCACATTTACCTCATTTTCCAACCTGCCCAGTTCAGGAGATGTGAAGGTGGGTGGAATACGCTGTGATTGTTCTCAGTTTTATGACATGTCTTATGATCCTTCCTTGATGTTTTGTCCAACACCGTAACTGTAACCATAGGACGAGTTATTATAGAACACGCAGACTGTACATCCTGCAGATCTCCGCTCTGTCACCCAGTCACCTTTGTCATTTAACTCTCTTTGTCTGAGCTGAATGCAAACATATTTTGTGCCTTTTGTTCTGGCAGAGACTAGAGAGAGAGCCAGTTGCTCATAAACGGTCATCTCTGGCTCGTGTAATTCTTCCCAGCTGTTTACTGTGAGCGTTGGCTGCCGCTGCCCTTCTGCCTGTCACTGCGGCTTTCCTGCAGTCTCCGGAGAACAATGGGCAGGAACCGTGGCTGCCGCTGCTCCTCTCCACCTCTTGTATTTAGGAATTGGGAACAGACCTAACTGACCAGCTCTCCCATCCTTACACTGCACTGGACCCCATGGGCTGGAGTTATGCAAATGATGCTCTCCCATCTCCTATAACAGTGTTGGCTAACCTGTGGCACTCTAGGGGGCATATTTACTAAGCTCGATTCTGGACCAATCACCTCAACTACCGGGAGTTTCGGAGGCGATTTGGCCATCACCGTATTCACTAAAGGCAAAGTCCCAGGACTTTAGCCTTTAGCAAATTCAAGTCGCCAAACATCGCTGGACAAAAATCGATGGCATTCAAAAAATACAGCTCGTCGTATTCACTAAAGGCGATTTGTCTAAATCGCCTTTAGATCGTCAGCAAATCACAGAAGAAAAAAATCACATGCTGTGTGGCCTCACACATAACCTGAAAAACACGTCAATCTATTTGACACGTGTTTTTTTTGTGTGTAAAAGCCAAGCGCAGCATGGTTGAAAGGCTTAGCCATGCTACGCTGATAGAACTACAAGGCTCAGCATTGCTTGTAGTAATATCAGCGTAGCATGGTAGGCCTTCTAAACATACCGAATGGTCATTAGGAGAACCGCGGAAGAAGAGGAAGGAGGCTGTGGTCGGGTCAAGTCCAGAAGAGTCCAAGGAGCTGAAGAGAGGACCCTTACCATGCTGACGCTGATATTACTACAAGGCTAAGCAATGCTGAGCCTTGTAGCTCTATCAGCGTAGCATGGCTAAGCCTTTCGCAAATTTTTAAAGGGCAAATCGCTGTGCTTTTCTATATATTTACCCCTTGCTAAAGCGACGCTTTTCGCGGTTGATTAAAAATCGCTTAAGAAAAGCACCACTTAGTGAATCCCGTGATTTTTGGAAAAAAAATTGTGGGAAAATCGCGGCGATGGCTTTTGTAAATATACCCCTAGGTGTTGTCAAACTACGAATCCCAGCATGCCTTAACTGCAAAAGAATAGCAGATACCTGATAAAGCATGTTGGGAATTGTAGTTTCACAACACCTGGAGTGTCACAGGTTAGCCAACACTGTCCTATAATAAGGACATCCAGAGATAGGGAGATGCATTTGATTCAAGTTTACCTGCACCAGATTGACAGGAAGCTTGTGTCACTACTCTGAATAGTTGGGGGACCATACTCCATTCACTATATAATTATGTACCTTCTCACATCATGCCCGGTCTCCGCACTATCACATCTCTCATCCCCTGATATACCCTGTACTGCTGAGGGATGCCATGCTACTATAGAACTCATTCTATGGGCTAAATTTACTAAACTGTGGAAAATGAAAAATGGAGATGTTGAACATAGCAGCCAATCAGATTCTAGTTGACGTTTTCTAGTATGTAATAGGAAAGTGAGAGCTAGAATGTGATTGGTTGCTATGGGCAACATCTCCAATTTTTACACAGTTTAGTGACTCTAGCCCAGTTACTTTGTTGCCCCCATTCCTATATCATGACTTTTGTCACATGCATCTCGGGCCTCAATAACACCTTCCTTCCCCCCCTTGATATACTTTGAGCTGGTGGAGTCCCTGTTCCTTCCACTATATAACTCTAAATCTGTAGCTTTCTATCTGTCCATATTACTGTCCAATGCAAGATACTGCACATGACACACTGACCATATGAACATAATCACATGATCTCATTACCTTCTGTGGCCATTTTTAAAGTTTTATATTCTGTTGCTCAGATCCCACTTAACAAGCACTTTAAAAACGAATGGACTTCAGACATAGTAAAATGTGCCATATCCTCAGACCTTATTTGTACTTAACATATATATTGCTTTATTAGAGATTCTATCTTTTCAGGGAAAATTACAGTACACCTCTGCTTGGCAGCCAATTGCCGTTATACAGCCAAAAGTTGTATTCTGTTTTAAAAGTTCTACTTCTACATAATGTAATGCTGGAGATTAGCAATACTAAAAATAATACAGATTTTAAATTGTTCTATATATAATGAGTAATGGATTAGTGCTTAAAAACAATGCCTGACAAAAACAGTTGAGAACTCTGTCAGCTTTTACAATATGAAGCCACTAGGTGGTGCTGCTAGGAATGAGTTTTTATATGACCTTAGGTCAAAGGCCAGTATTGTAGTTGAACTCAACTTTGTTTCAAATGGATAACTATAGACAAATAAATGGATGGTTCATGTTATTTAGACTATCTATTTTATGCAAATATTTCTATATGTGCAGATGCTTACAGGCCTCATTTTGGTTTTTGAAATTATTCCCATAAAAATATTGCATAATGCACTTGTATATAACTCACATTAGTCTATCATATTATGGTGTCAGTATAGTTTTAAATAAACAACTGTGCAGACTGGATGGGCCATGTGGCTCTTATCTGCCGACTTTTTATGTTTCTATGTATATTCTATGGCGTCCAAGTGGGACAAGTATATTTCTAAAATGAGTAGTGGGTAGAACCGTTCCCCCGAAGATTAGTACAGTATTACACTGCCCTTTTCCCCTTATCTATCCTAAAAACCACCTTCTATTTAAGAAGTTCACCAGTGAACAGGACACACCACCCAACATCGTAAGTCTATGTAGGGACAGCTGGGAGATATTATATAGCTTAATAATGTATCACACTATCAACATGTTGGCTAAAGGTCACAACAGGTAGACTTTCCAATGTTTATCTCCTCCTCTAGCATCGGCCGATGGTTGCACTCCTATAGAATGTATCCCTTCTAGAGGCTGATGATGATTATAATATGTTATCTATAGAATGTTTACCTACTGTTCTAGAGTCTGCCGATAGTTGTGAGACATTGGGCCAGATTCTATGCGCGGCAGATGTTACGCCACGTAACCATCATTGTAACTACGAACAAAGGGGCGGGTTCATCCATACATCACCTGTAGTTACGTTTTGTAGGCGGAGGGAGGCATTTAAACCTTACAATATGGGCCGGGTTAGGCCGTTATTAGGTAAATCCATTACGTACGTCAGTTCTTATGCTTAGAAAAGTTAAGGTAGGGTTTGGGAAGCGTAAAACGTCCAAAGTACGTACGAATGAGGGGAGTGCATAGAAAATACGCTACACGATGAAACGTAACAAGCACTTAGGTCTGGATCTACCTCATTAGAAGAATAGGTAAACATCCTATAGATAGAGTCTGATGATGGTATGATACATTATCTATAGAATATTTACTACTCTTCTAGAGTCTGCCAATGGTTATGGGACATCGGGTCTGATCCAGACCTACGCTCAGGTGCGTTTTTACCATTTTTATGATGGATGTAAGCGTAAAAATGGGCATTTGTAATTACTGCGCATACGAAATTCTGAGCGTATGAGCCTTGATCATAACACCTTCGTCAATACGGTCGAGGGGGCGTGCCGTCCATATGAAAATCGTAAACACGCACTGAAGGCGGGGTAAGGCATTTAAATCGTACGGTATGGGCGCGCTAAGTGTCGTAACTACGCACTAAGCTTACGGACCCGCGGTTACGATCAGAAAAGTTAGGGTAGAGTTTCCTGGGTGTAAGAAGACAAAACTAAGTATGACCAAGGGGAGTGATGAAGGAAGTGCATCGTAGGTACACTGGCGTAAATACGCTACACACATGAGCGTATCACGAGCGTAGGTCTAGATCAGGCCCATTATCTATAGTATAGTACTATTCTAGAGTCTGATGGTTATGAGATATTATCTATAGAATGTTTCTACTCTTCCAGAATATTTCATTGGTTACGATTCATTGTTTACAGAATGTTCGTCTACTTTTCCTTAATCTTCCATTGGTTACGATAGATTGTCTATGGACTACTTGTCTAGTCTTGCAGAATCTGTGGCACACTCCCACGTTCTGCCCACTCTCTCATCTAGGCAGGTGAGACAGGTTGTGATGACCCATTCACAGCTCTGTTCCCAGGATGCAAAACGCGTTGTCACTTCACCTACCCTGACTCACTGCAGATTCTGGAGCTGAATGAGAAGATTTTGGTCCATAACTAGACCTGATGGATGAGAATCAGTCAGCCCCAGGCATCTCGATAACATTGGTCACCTATCTCTTCTTGGGGTGTGTAATATCATATCCATTGTTGATAAACTGAGATGCATATTGTAAGTGAGGTCCATTGTATCTGTATGCTTGCAGAAATGCCGTGCTATCAAAATCTAACCGACATGTTATATGTATTTGCCCTTCAACCAGTGCTGTTTAATGACTTGGATTGTCTGGTGTAACACAACAGGGTTTATTGGGCATCTCTAGGATGTCAGATAGGGGTTATTAAGAGAGACTGCGGTTATTAATCAGCATTACACTATTACCAAGGCTGTTAACAATACATGTAAGAAAGCATTCATTCACATTCCCATGCTATATACAGTATATTACACAATGTGCTACTACAATAGGATTTATTAAGTTATACTTTGTTATTGTCAGCCTATAAATGAGCCAGCCACAACTCTTATTATAATGGTTCATTTCTGTGCCTTTCATTAGAAGACTCTTTGTATGAAACTACTGTATTAAACCAGATCAAGTCCAAATGTATTTTTTAGGCCAGCTAAGACTTTCTATTGCCAACTGGATGGAAATATGTATTATTTTTATTATTTATATATTTTTAATGATTACCATAAAAATAGAACTTTTCCGCAATCATTCCCATAGTTGTTCTAACCCAGCCATTGAAACCCTTTTCATAGATATTTCCCAAGGCCAGCTGTGCTTAGCTACCAACCATCCACAAAGCTCAGACACAATGCAGTTTACTTAGACCTTGAAGCTATATAACCCCTATCATTTCATGTTTACTGTGTGAGAGAATGGAACGCGCTGCTTGTGAAATGAAAGGAGCTCCATTTCAATACATGTTAACTTGAAACACCTAGATAATAAAGGATGGTGGGAATGACATGGCCGTGCACTATGAATGCTATTGTGCTGATGTTAAAGGCTGACGTTTATGGTTGGTGCTTGTGTAGGTTGTGATGTAAGTAATGTAGTGTCTAGAACCGACTTACAGGCTCTCTTGCCACGCTGGTCACCACTGCATTCTGGTCAAGGGCGGAAGGTGATAGACTCGGACACCATAGCGAGGAGGCGGGGCCTGAGTCTGGATGGACATGACTAGGTGGAGTCAGACGGGACTTGGGGTGGGGCCGCTGCCTGATAGAAGCTGTCAGAGGCTGACCGCTTAAATCAGCGCTTGGTACTCCATGGGCTAGATTTACTAAGCTGTGGGAAAGGAAAAGCGGAGATGTTACTCATAGCAACCAATCAGATTCTAGTGCTCACTTTCCTATTACATACTAGAAAATCTCGATTGAATTAATCGATTTAAGCTGCCAGTCTCTAACAGCTTGCTTACAGTGCAGGAGTAGTGGCTACTATGGGCCCCCCTTCTAGCAGCTGCACCCCTGGTTATGGTACATTAATGCAGGCAGTAGAGGTCTGCGACCTTTGATACCTGCCTACTGATGTGCAATGACCCGATTAGTATCATCGATGGAAGCGCCACGATCACGCATATTGCATATCTCATAATGTTTAGACTGCCATAGCGGGGACAAATTAACCCGTCCCCCAAGCAATGTCTTGCTTTTGTTCACCTACTTTTGTGTAAGCCTGTTCCTTCTGCAGCCCATGGATAGGGACAGTGGTGTATGGCAAATTGTCAATACTCTGAAACCGCTATTGAGCCTGGTGCATCTGTATCACATAATGAATCCCAGAGGGAAGAAGCGATGTAAATTGTGTAGCCATGTCCTGCCCCTCCTTGCAAATTGTGAACATCACATCCTTGTGAAGCAGAGCACAGTGATTGGTATCAAGGGGAAGTATGATATGTCACAGGGTAGACACACCAGGAGGGGTAGACAAAACCATTGATGATCTAGATAGACTGGAGGAATGGTTGAGTGTGGCAACTGCAGTTTAATACCAAAAAATGCTGAATAATGTGCTTGGGGCACAAAAAAACCAAAATATCTATATTATTAACAGCACTACTGAGGAGGAAAGGGATCTAGGAGTCATTATTTCATGTGACTTAAAGGTAGACAAGCATTGTAACAAAGCCATGAGAAAGGCAAGTCAGATGCTTTGTTGTATAGGGAGAGGAATTAGAAGCAGAAAGAGAGAAATAGTAATGAAACTTTATAGGTCATTGGTGCGGCCTCACCTGGAATACTGTGTTCAGTTCTGGAGGCCATGGGCCTGGTACAGAAATAGGTGCTTAAGGGGAGTCACGCAAGTCTCTTGCATATGTCCAGGGTTGCCGACTCTCCCGGTGAGACTCCCGAAATTCGGACAGTTCGCCCGGGATCCTGGGAGAGGCTGCAAATCTCCCGCAGAGGGCCTGAGGCCCGTGGTTTCATGAAAGCCACGGCCTCAAGTCCTGCCCCCTGCCTGGACCACTAGCGCGATCACGTTGAAGATCCCTGTCTGCGCTAGAATATTTAAATGCTAAAATATTAACCATTTCTAAATTCCAACTCCATAACTTACCTTAATTAGACATGCAAATCCATCCATGGGAAGCCAAAGCACCATCAATGCCCCTGGCAACCGTTCCAGCCGCGTTCCCTCCATACCAGACATTCCCCAAGCCGTTGAACGTGTTTGCGCCATTGCACAATAGGAAATGTAAATCTCCTGTGCATATTGAGCATTTATGGCAGTTGCTCAGTAACGAGGAAGCCCCAGTGCTTAAAGCCTATTATCGCCACACGGGTGACGAGTCTCGTGGAAAAGAATTCAGATTTCTAATTAAGGTGACTTGTGGGGGATAGTCTGCCAGACACAAGCTAGTTTCCCTCCAGAAAGAGCTCATTGCACTGCGGAATACGGTCTGTGTAAGTAGAACAAGATGCACAAACACAAAATGCTTCATGCAAAAATCATAGCTGCCAACTCTAACTTATTATCAGGGAGACTCCCTGGAGAGCAGGTGATCTCCCTGACTTCTTGAAGTGTTTGGCAATCTCCCTGATGCTGATTCAGTTCAAGTAGTCATTGCTGTATGATAACAGAACTTAAAAATTGCCCTATTTCCCTAAGAAATTGTCTCCTATTTTCCTACATTGCGGCCATTTTGATGGAGGTCAAGATGTAATCAAACATTGCCAATTATCAAAGACAACATAACTTCAATAATGGAGACAGAAATAAAAAATACACTTTTGTCTCTTGTTAATCACCTGCAGTGTCACCTACTTTTATCTTTTCTATAAAGATGAAGTTAGCAGATCTCCTCTTTACAGTCTCCACAATAACACTGAAAGTATTTATTCACTTATAATTTAACAATCTGTAATACGTACGCACACACGTAGTTCTGGATCTACCCCCATGTTTGGAGCCAGCAAAAAAAAAACTGCTGATGCATCCACCTGTACCCCCACATAAGGAAGGTCAGGGCTATAGAAACTGTATCTTCAGAATGGACATTTTACATATTTTATCATCAGACCTCTTTAAATTCTCCACATGATGTCGAGAAAATACAGAAATATTACTAAACAAAGTGATGGTACATCAATATTTTGCTTTTTGACCATGTTTTACAAAATTGCTACATACATCCAGTCCTGCTTTATAAAGTAAAAATGCCTAAGTCCCTAGCAACCAATCAGATTCCAGCTACCATTTATCTAGCAACATGCTAGAATCTAATAGGTTGCTTAAGGGAGAACTCTATGGTGAACAGTTATTCATAAGAATAGTAGAGGTTGTGGTGACACAGTGCAAATAAAACTACGCTTTACGTAGCTGGCACACGCAGTCTCTTCCTTTCCAGGCATGTAAGAGGAAGGTTGTAAATAAAAGCTATATATAGATTATGCAGTCATGGCATTTAAGTTAGGAGTAATCAGCACTGCCGTGCACTACAACTCCCAGCATAGTCTAGTAGGTTTGCTGGAAAAACTGCAAATGTTATTTCTTAGATCACTGGCTTTCCACCTTTTATGGGGGGAGATCCAGTTGCTCACTATGGGATCATGTCAAGTACCGCTTTGAGACCCACTACCCTTATGTATGTTTTCAGGGTTTTATTGCTGTTTATATATTTTGCAGTGATTTTAAGGTGCATTTTCTTCATATGGAATTGTACCTCCTTGCAACCTTGCCCATTTGCCCTAAGTACCACCAGTGATGCTAGTACCGCTTGTTGGGAACCTTTGGCTTAGACAGTTCCTGCCTTAGAACTTTCAGTACTGTATTTTCACCACCTCAAGCTGGCAACCATTACTGCTGTGCCAGCTTCCCGTCCCGCAGCTGATAGATGCGATCTGTGTACTGTAAGGATGAGAGCATTACTGACGATACAAATTTTCCCACCCTGACAGGCCGTCTGAGATCACCTGGAGCCGACTTAACGACTCATTACCGGAACGAGCACAGGTCCAGGGCGACCTCCTGACCTTCCCTTCCCTCAGTCTGCAGGACAACGGCACCTACAGCTGCCAGGTTTCCAACAAGCACGGGCGCTCCTCCGACCAATATGTGCTGGTGGTGTATGGTGAGTAGAGGGCACAGTGCCAGCTCTCTGGAATTAGAGATTGGGGCAGAGGTACAGCAGAAGAGTGTGGCAGGATTCAAAGTTTCCATTGGCACAAGGCATACTTGCCAACATGTATCCCATCCAAGAGGACCAACTGATGGGCTAAAAAACCCACCCTTGCTGCTGTAATCCACAGCATAGGGGTGGAGCCAGAGTCATGAGGTCCAAATGCAGGTCATTTTCAGGAGGGTAGCCCAATCTCCCAGGAGTCCGGGACTCCATATAAAATTCAGCAGTCTCCTTGCGATGAATGAGTTTCATACATGATGATGGATACAGAGTGAGGATTCTAGAACAGGGGTTCTCAACCTTTTTTGGGTGAGTACCAGTTACCTGTTAAGGAATGAGGTTGAGTACCACCTTCAGAATCGTAGAAAAAATGAGCATTGCGCATGCTCAGAACCGGGAGTGCGCTCAGACGTATGGGCGCAAGGCTGCCCATACGTCTGTGTGCGACTAAGTGCACTCTGCGACAATGGAACTTAACGTTCCACTATATTTAAATGAGAAAAGGGAAGTTTTTCTCATTTAAATAGTCGCAGTAGCAGGGAAAAGTCCTTGCGATTACGAGCTATGTTTCCACCATCTCAGAGATCGTAAAAATGTACAGCACAGGTTATTCACATAGAAAATGACCCATGTGCTTATGAAAAAAAAAAGTATGCTTATTTAATACATATTAAAATAATTTAATCTTAACTTCATTTTTTATTACTTTTATTTATTTATTTATTTTTTTACACATTATGCCGGCATAGTAGCATGAAAACTATGCTCAGGCATTAAGGTGCCGGCTGTAAGACCATTTAAATGGCTTTTTAAATTCTACATTTAAAAACCTATTTAAATGGTTAAGTAGCAGAGGCTTGCAGATGTACAATTAGAATAACATTAGAGTCAGGTGCTGTCCAGAACTAAGGCGCAATAAAGTGCTATAAATATATTTATAAAATGTTAAAGGTATATAAACTACAGGCAATGCCAGAGACTATGTATAAATAAACCAATAAAAGGTGGGTATACTGGGCAGTTATTTAGTGGGGATATAATGGTTAGCTTAATGATAAACTATTTCACGTATTCAGAAAAAAGTGCATTCAGTGCAAATAAAGTGCAATAATAATTATCCCAATTAACCAGTTAGCATAAAATAAAAAAATAATGTTATGTTCAGTATACCCACCTTTTATTAATTTATTGATTGATTTATTTATATATATATATATTCTCCGGAATTGAATGTACCGAAAATAGAATTTATATACCTTTAGCATGTTTTTTAAAAATATTTTTATTGCATCTTATTGTTGAGAGAAAAGTTCTAAAAAACGCTTACCTCACAAATCCAGGCCATCAGAAGGGGGAGCAGAGGAGCGGGAGAACGTCCTCAGCGTCCAGCCAGGGGAAGTCAGAAGAAACACTCGCGAGAGTAAGCCTTACTCTCACAGAGTGTTGAAGATATCCGCTGGCTGGACGCTGAAATGTTGTTTAGTGTGACAAGACTTAAACTGATCTTTACTGACAGGTTGAGTAGAAAGCAGTTTAAGTCTGGCACTAAACATCATTACAGCGTTCCAGAGGACCGTTGTGGCTGCCAGCCGCATACCACCTGACAGAAGTACCATGCGTTGAGAACCCCTGCTATAGAGTGTAAGCTTGCGAGCAGGGCCCTCCTACCCACCCAATTTGTCTGTTATTACCCAGTGTTGATATAAAAAGATTGTTAAATTGTAAAGCGCTACGTAATCTGTGGGCGCTATATAAAAACTCAATAGGTCAAAAATTATACAAACAGTGTTTTATACGGACAAATTGCATACATAGTAATTGCAGTCATGATAATCATTTAACTTTGATGGTCTGAATGTAATTAGTGCCAGAAGGGGTATTACTTGTGCAGTTAATGTTTATACCAAACGTAACTACACATGCAATCTCATCTTACTCGCATTCAGATGCACTGTGCTTACCTCAAAACAATGTATTTATTTTTAATGTGTTTGGTAAAATTTATTGGACAATTCTAAAGTCTCAATTCTAGTTCTCATCATAGTATTTTACATTTTAGATTGCCTGGGACACTTTGATGCCATCAATATCCCCTTATGTTATAAGTACTTGGAAACATTTAGCCAAAACTAAGCGTAAGGTATATTATATAATGTATGCAGAGGAGCGGGAGAACGTCCGCAGCGGCCAGCCAGGGGAAGTCAGAAGAAACACTCGCGAGAGTAAGCCTTACTCTCACAGAGTGTTGAAGATATCCGCTGGCTGGACGCTGAAATGTTGTTTAGTGTGACAAGACTTAAACTAATCTTTACTGACAGGATGAGTAAAAATCAGTTTCAGTCTGGCACTAAACAACATTACAGCGTTCCAGAGGACCGTTGCGGCTGCCTGCTGCGTACCACCTGACAGAGGTATGCGTACCACCAGTGGCACGCGTACCATGCGTTGAGAACCCCTGTTCTAGAACAACAATTCAAGGGATAAAAATTAATGCGCATAAAGTTTTTCAGGCTTTATATCTATATTTCTGTCTCTCGTAGATCCCGGAGCGATCATCGAGGCTCAGACACAAGTTCCCTATGCGATCATTGGTGGGATATTGGCGCTTCTGGTCTTCCTGGTTATCTGTGTTCTTATTATCATGGTCTGGTGTTCTGTGCGGCAAAAAGGTAAGAGCTGGTGGAAGGCAGAGTACAAAATGTGTCCTTATATTTAGGAAGGAGTGCCTAAGTACCAGCGACAGAGCTAAATAGTGTCTAATGTCACGTTTTTGTTTGTTGTTTATGGCTTAGATCTAGATTTTTAATTTCTCAAACTTGTGGGTTTCAGGTAGATTGTGAATGCAATTCAATCAGAATGCGGCCCAACCCCCCCCCCTCCCCCTCCCCAACAATGACACTTCTGACAGAGGAGCCCGGGGGGCTGCGGAAGAGGAAAGTTAAGGTTATGATAGTAGAAGGGGATGGTCAACAGTTAGTCTGGGGGTCATGGAGTGTTAATGTTAGGGTGCTTGAAAAGTAAGGTTAGGATAAGGCTGCGGGACAGAAAGGGTTAAGGTCAGGCTGCTATTAGGGGAAGCTTAGGATAAGGCTGCGGGACAGAAAGGGTTAAAGTTAGGCTGCTAGAAGGGGAGGCTTAGGATAAGGCTGTTTGACAGAAAGGGTTAAGGTCAGGCTGCTATTAAGGGAAGCTTAGGATAAGGCTGTGGGACAGAAAGGGTTAAGGTTAGGCTGCTACAAGGGGAAGCTTAGGATAAGGCTGCGGGACAGAAAGGGTTAAGGTCAGGCTGCTATTAGGGGAAGGTTAGAGCTAGCTATTCTTTGCATGCAGGGAAGATACTTTGCTTTTGATGACTGCACACACATACTGACCAGCTTTACTTACACTGTTATTTAGACTTAAGCTAAGAAACATCTCCTCTCAACTCTAATACTGTTTCCAACAAATTATATTTCCCTCTTCTCCAATTCAACATGGTTTTGCCCAGGTATAAATTTCCACCTGTTTTCCTCTTATTTTCAGACTCTGGTCCCCAGTGATAGAACTAGTGCTGCTGTGTTGTAGCTGTGGGGGCCATGTATCAGTGATGACCCTCTCCACTAGTCGTCTTCCCTTCCTTTACTGTCCCCTCCATAGTTTCCTCTTTGAATTTGTCTCCTTTCTTCTGACTTCTCTCCTCCGCTCCTTTACTGAGTGGTGCCGGGATGTAGCCTGCGCTGCTCTATTGGGCGATCACATCAAGCCGGCTCTATTTACTTACGTTTTAGTTTTTGAATGAACAAAGCTGTTCCAGGTTCGCTTGTCTTCGCAGTGAGCCTGGCAGCTTCGTTCATCTGTGCTCGTCGCAGGGCATTTCACTCATACTTCGCATGTGCAGAGAATCCTGTGCGGGACTTTGAAAATTATAGGTCCTGATATGACACAGCGCATGCAGTGTCTTCATATCGGGACTCTGAAAGCTTCAGAGTCGGACGCGTCTCCCGGACAGGTAAGTTTTGCTTTTTTTTAGTTTTTAATTTTTTTTATGTATGTTTTTATTTTTTAAGTTAAAATATCATTTAAAAATGTTTTTATTTTGTTTTATTTTACATGTATGTACATAAGTTTATCCCTAATAACAGCTATTAGGAGGAAAAGGGGGGGATATGGGGACATCGCTGGGATAACTGCACTAATGGCATCCTGAGATGGTGTTAGTGTTTTACTGGGAACGGAGTGTAAAACAACATTTCATAAATATTACAAACCCCCAATATTTACATGGATCGCCATGGAAACTGCTGTTTTCCATGGCATCCGTTATCTGTAAATATGATAAACTTCATGATCATATGATAATGCCTATTTTCACAAGAAAATGGGCATTATCGCATGAAAATGAAGTTTGTAAATAGAGCCCTATGATTGGAGCCCAGTCTCTTCTTCCCCGAATTACATCAGCCTTGGCTTTTGCTCTAAGCCAGGGGTCCTCAAACTTTTTAAACAGGGGGCCAGTTCACTGTCCCTCAGACCGTTGGAGGGCCGAACTATAGTAAAAACAAAAACTATGAACAAATTCCTATGCACACTGCATATATCTTATTTTGAAGTGAAGAAACAAAACAGGAACAAATACAATATTTAAAATGAAGTAAAGTTAAATCAACAAATTTACCAGTATTTCAATGGGAACTCCCCCATCA
>WWET01000439.1:331912-361235 GCA_011038615.1 Limnodynastes dumerilii | reverse complement strand
AAAAAATAAAATTTTTTTTTATTTGTCCGGAGTATTTGTATAGTCTATCCTCAGCCCGGCAAAACCTGGTCGCCAGGCAGCAAAATCTAGTCGCCATGGCGACCGGGATTTGTCGAGCTTTAAGGGCNGCCAAAGAAGGGAAGGGGGAGGGTTGGAAAAAAAAAAAAAAAAATTTTTTTTATTTTTTTTTATTTGTCCGGAGTATTTGTATAGTCTATCCTCAGCCCGGCAAAACCTGGTCGCCAGGCAGCAAAATCTAGTCGCCATGGCGACCGGGATTTGTCGAGCCCTGATTTAAGGGCCGAAACTGTACTATTTACATAGCTCCCCCTTACACGCAGCGGAAGAGCCTCCACTTTCTGCGCCCTCCACTGAAGGAACCATTACCAGCACGAAATTCTGGATCCAGATGTAATGTGGCTCTCGCCCACGTGCCGCTTACCTAAAAGGGATGTTTTACGATCCTAGCGATCATACACCACCTCCCAGTAGTTAGTCTGGATCCGGTCTATAATTTGATGTGTAGTTTGTGGTTTGCAGTCCCAATGATCAGAATTCCGTCAGTTTACAAGCCGACACTTAAATGGTGGCAATTCTTGATCTTGATGACGTTACTGCGACACCTGTCTAATCTAATGCTGTAACGCCAACGTGTTGTACAATAATCCTAAACACCAACTGGTAAAGCAGCGCAGAGCACACTTCTACAGCAGGTACCGGAAACAGCAAGTGTCACAGCAGGTACCACCAATACAGGTGACATAAGGCTGTCCACTCTATCGCTGTTGCAATATTTATTGCCAAAACGGCAATTACATGGTGTTTACCTGACTTTAATGTGCTTCAAGTAAAATTTTAAAAAAATAAATACATTTATTCTTTAAATACACGACCGGAAACATATTGTAATTATTACAATGTAGTGGTTGCTGTCATGGCGTTGGTAATGCTCCATGTTGGCCAGGCCATGAGAAATAGACAAATCTTATACATATCAAATCTCTTAATCGCAACGAACCAGAGGCAGAGATTTATTTGTGCAATCAGGTGCCCAAGAAATGGTTGTGTACGGATCTGAAATCGCATGTCCGCTCTGTCCATGCACTTCAACAATCACACCATTACCCACCATCCTGGCACCAAGGGACTTCAAAAGGGTGTTGCCAATGAGAATGGCCGTATTTCGAAAGAGCCTTTCTATCACAGCCATTTTCGAACAGGCTGGGAAATCGCTTGCTTTTGCCCCGAAGAGTCGCAGCTGGGACTCCGACCGACTTCAAAAGCCCAGGACCTACCTTAAACTTTACGACTCCTGCGACCATAAAATAGCCTGTACTGTGTCAGAGGTGGCCATTTTCATGGAGGACAACATGTAATTAAGAACCGGCAGTGATAAGAGAACATAACTTTGATAGTGGAGATTTATTGGCACACCATTTTGGCATAGTGGTTAGATGATGGTCTTACAATCTCCTGGATATGCATGGGGAAAATTTGTCAAGTATGATCAGGTCCTACCACAGTTACACACACACACACACACACACACTAAACCTGGAAATTGGGTTCTTCAACTGCAGTATGTAAAAAGTTAACACAGTTTAAGCCCTGGCAAGGACAGGCAGACTATAAATTGCAAGATAACCTCTTTCTATTTGGTCTTTCCATGTTTATCAATCCCAGAAAGTTACCAAATCTCCCCCAAACAGAAAAGAAAACCACTCACAGACCACAGAGAGGGTGAAATTTTCAGACGTCTCGTAGAAACTGGTCTGGTTTGTTTTGGACACACAGCGGTATGGTCCCTTCTGATAATCGGAGATCTCGTTGAGCTGCATGAGCAGTCGTCCATCGGGGCGAGATATGTTGACGTTGAAGAACCAGCATCGCAGGTAACGGATAGAGTCCAATTGAACCCAAGTCTTCATCCACTGGTAACATAAAGAGAGACATATTTACTATTAGCAAATTGTTCTGTTTTTTTTTTATCTGGTTATTAAAACATACATCCATACAAGCTTCTTAGATACATGAACAGCCCAGAATAAGGCCAGTCAAGAAGAAATCTATCTATAGTTAGTAATGACATAACATCACGTTATAAGTGCGAAATTTGTGATGAATAAAACAAATGACAAAACAGAGCACTGACCAGTCATTCATGACATCACACTACACGCGTGTGGTTAGCCGGTTTGAAAATCTGTCTTGTGAACGATTTCTGGCAGTCAGGTGCGGACTGCGTCCGTTTTCGGCAGTCTGTATTTAGAAGAGATGGCCCATGCGATCGCACCATTTTACAAGAGTGGAACGGTGAAAGGTAAGTTTTATTAACCCTAACCATCCTCTTTCAGCAGCCTAACCCTCCCCTAACATTAACCCTCCGCAGCCTAATTCTAGCACTCCACTTTCCGCAGCCTAACCCTCCCCTAACCTTAACCCCCCCACAGTCTAACCCTAACACTCCACTCTCCACAGCCTAACCCTCCCATAACCATCGTCATTTCACAACCTAAGACTAACCCTTTCCTGTCTCACAGCCTATCCCTAACCAGAACGGGTACCATTTAAAAATTGGGCCTTTCGATATGGTACCCATTCTCGAATGTAGATCTTCATTTTTAAAAAGTAATCGGGAAAGATACAGTCGAAGATAAGTTTTTGGCTGCAACATTCTCGAAAAACCGGCAACTGCACCTCCACTAAATGGCCTTCATTTTCATACACATCCAAACAACAGCTGCCTGTATTATGTAGGGTTGGCACATGGGTACTTGACACTACACCGGCTACTTCCCATACTGTTGTTTTGTAAAGAGATAAGGTGTGTGACTGAAGTAAAGTCAACAGAGAACAGACACCTTACTATAATTACAGCTGCAGTCTCCGGTCCGATGGCCCGCTTTGCGAAATAGAGACAGCCGAAAGTTAGTTTTCGGCTGTCTCTATTTGGAATAGGGGGCCATTTTAGAAAAAAAAAATTATGAATGGGTGAGTGTGCCGATCGCCATACTCGCCCATTCATTTTCGCAGACCCGCCGGATGACAGCTACGGAGAGGCGAGTAACACTCTCTGGGGCATTTTGGTTTTGGGTGGAGGGGTTAGGCTTAGGCTCTTAGGAAGGGAGGGTTAGGACCATAGAAGGGGAAGGTTAGGGGAGGGCGGGTCTTAGGGTTAGGCTATAGAGAAGGGAGGGTTAGGCTCAGGCTGCGGGGAAGGGAGGGTTAGGGTAATGGAAGTGGGGGGTTAAGGGGTAGAATTAGGGGAAGGGTTGGGGTTAGTTTAGCCACTCACCTTTCGGAGCACCATGTTTGGTGCTCCGGTGATTGATTGCTATGCCTCTTCAAGGCATAAGCAATCGATATCCCAGCCAAAACTGGCTGGGAGAGAACGGGCTGTTCTTGCCGGGGACCCTCGCCTCTGTAATTACCTGTCATCACGACCATCAGGCCAGAAGAAAAACAAATTTGGCTATCCAAATGAGCAAGCCAGGATCGCCCTGATCTAAAACTATTCCGGCTCCTATATTAATGTAACAATATGACATGAACACAATCATTAGATCTGGTCATGTTTAGCACCGCACACACTATATCTTAAGAACTTTCATGATAACATCAGTGTTGTTTATCACAGACCAGGAAGGAGGCGAAACAAATTCGCTGTTTTGAAATATAGGATGAAGAAACGTTCAGGAAATGCCACCAAACCGGTTTGAAACCACATGATTGTCAACAACTCCGATGAACTTTCTCTGTGAGCAACGTTTGCATAAACAGGTCTTAAAAAAAAATGCAGAAGGCATTTTAAACACACAAACGCCATCTGCCCTGGAGAATACTGCAGAGAGGATGATAACATGCAATGACACCCACGGAGAGGGAGAACACAAGAACACAGAACCGAATAGAGACTTGCGAAATTTGGGCATTTTCCACGACCAGCAAGCATAAAACATTCCTAAACTTGGTGACTTTCAGTGTTGATAAGGATGCTGAGGATCCAAGCTTCAGTGTTGGAAGTCTTTCTGATGGCAGGATGGGAAGCGTATGACGCATACCCAAGGTGGAAAGGGGTCTGCTTAAGCCTCACCTTGCTTGTATGGGAGTCAGGATACGGCATCAGGTCTCTTCTTCTTCACTCAGAGTTCCGAGTGCAGCAGGACCAGAGACCTGGATCCCGGTCCAAGAACATTGCCGACCAAAGTCATCAATTACACAAGACTGCCACCAATTTGCCACCATGAAAGGTTGCACTAGTTTCCACAGGATAGCATTTATCCCGAACTACTGCAATAAATCTCCTTCACCTTATTGTAGGGGTTTACTCTTACAGTCAGTAATCAACTGTCACTGGCTCCTCCCACTGCGCTGTAAGAGATACTCGCTGCCACCACCAAGCTCCTTCACTTGGGACTGGTTACTTCTGGGTATCCACTAATATGGCTGCTATACACCCCTTGTGAGTGTCTGACTGATGTACCCTGAACCACTTGCTATGGATCAGGGCTGCAGGTAGCTAGCAGAGGTCATTGGATGCTGGGGTCAACACAGGACAGCTGGGGAATGGATTAGAGCTGGTCTCTCTTCAGTCACAGGACACAACTTGCACCGTTCTTAAAAAGAGGTAGATAGTTTATTTCTCTCACAGCCCCGATAAGGACTGATAAACACCAGCGGTGTACTAGTGATCATGCAAAAGCATTATATTGCGGCAGTCTAGATCTGTAATAGAATGTCGTAAAAGTACAAATGCGCACTTGCAAAATGGCAGAAAACAAACGTATTAGAGAAGTCTGGATGCAGTCCTTAATTATTAGTGCCGACAGCCATTTATTCCAAGGAACGATGGGGAGAGACGGCAGAAGACCTCAGGAGGTGTTATGACATTTGTGTTATGTGTGTTGTGTGTGTGTGTACAGGGGGTGGGGGTGATAGGATTGAATATTTGCAGCCACTCATTTGTATCTGCCACCCAGATCCTAATGTTATCTTTGCTGTCACTCAAGGCTATGCGGGAGTGATTATGAGAGTTCTGTGTCTCTATACATGGCAGTAGAGGGCTAATTTGTTTTTTTTTTTTGCCAAAGCCCAATTGTTTAGGTAACTTATTGTATTCCCTGTTACATAAACACCAGGGAAACTTTTATTGTTGTTAGATGGATGAAAAACATAACTTCCCACAGTTTTACTGTTTTGCGGAAACTGCTGTACCGTGCTTCGGCCTTGGGTTATAGAGAAATCAATTGGCTTTTTTTGTTGTTTTTTTTTTTTTTTTTTTTTAAACATATTTTATTAAGTACACATAGCAACAAGTTACATCATAAAAAACAATCTCATACCATACAATGCTTGACATCAAATGAATGAAGCCCGTTTCCCCGGATTACAGAGTTTACCCTTGCATATCAATAGGAGATACATTAGTTTCAACTATATACATATGGCCTCCATCAGTGCAAAGAAAGCATTAGTATGTACACCGTACTCAACTGAACAGAGCTCTAGGAATCAAATTGCACGGAACACTAACCGCGCGCCCTTGCATAAATCTTAAAACAAGACCCCCCACATGCCCAATATCATGTCACCGGAATACCTTGCATGCACCAACGCCCAGGACATGCCTCAGGCAACCATTCCGTTGTGTCCCATCTAGTCTAGCACTAACGGAGGCTCATTGGCCAAGGTGCGCAGCGCATACCAGGAAGTGTATTGCATAGATGCATGAAGTTTTTGCCTGACAGAGCTCTGTAAAGTGTTCATATAGGACTCCCAAACTTCAAAAAAGCCCTCCACTCTCCGCTCTCTATCAATCAAGGTTTCCACCCAGTCCATTCGAAATAGATAGTGTAACTTTTCTCGAAAAAGGGAAAATGGAGGAGGGGACCCGAGAGAGATAGACACACACACACACACACACACACACACACACACACAAGAGATAGATACATATATACACACACACACACACACAAGAGATAGATACATATATACACACACACACACACACAAGAGATAGATACATATATACACACACACACACACACAAGAGATAGATACATATATACACACACACACACACACAAGAGATAGATACATATATACACACACACACACACACAAGAGATAGATACATATATACACACACACACACACACAAGAGATAGATACATATATACACACACACACACACACAAGAGATAGATACACACACACACACACACACAATATATAAACACACGTACCAATTTCAGGAGTCACAAAAAACAGCATATGGTGTCACAGGTTAGTAAAACCAAATAGTCACATCAGAGAGCAGCATATGGCAGTCAAGAGCAACGCGTGTAATTACATTACTTCACAGCAAAGTCACACAGGGGGCCACACAGCAACAGATGGCATTAGAGGGAGACACACAGCATAATGCAGCGTCTGGTATGAATGATTCGTACGTAATAAAGTGCAGCGGAACAAAATAAAACCAAAACAATAAGTAATACTACAAAAAGGAGACTTTAACCACAGCGGCGCTGCCCCTGTCAGGAAGCCACAGGAGACAGACAATGAATCTGATGACCTGCGGAGAATAGCGACAGATAAAGCAGAACATCTAGATGACATGTCGCCCTGACAGCAAGATGCATCTGTCACAGAGGAACATTCCTGCACTACAGATCACGCAACCCGTGTTTGGCTTCTTGCAAAGCCGCTTCCCTTATCCGGCTAAACTTGAACCTGCCCGCGAGTGTGTGCTTTGCACTCTTAATGATATTCCTTTATCCATATTTTGCATTCATGCTATAGATAATTTATGTAGTGTCAATTTCACCATTGATTGTTACTTCCACTGAGGGGGTGCAGGGACTAATTACGGGCATGTTAGCAATGCCTGAAGCAGGATGGGCTGTAAATAGCGACCTGCTTGTGCTGGGTAATAAAAAACACACTATAATCAGGATGAGTAATCTCACAGACAGACGCCATTTTTATCAGCGGGTCATGCCCAGTTATAATGTTAGATAGCAGGGGTGGCTCAGTATATAACTCCACAATAAAGATGCAAATTGAGCAGGGGGAGGGGGTAAGTCTTGTCACAACACACACTCCCAACGGTCCCTTTTTCTAACTATTTCAATAATATTGTCATGCAAAAGGAATCTTTGTCTTTACATGAGGGTAATTATTTTAGGACATGCTGGCAAATTACAAACATCATTTTACTGCGGGTAAAATTTATGGGTGTTAAAACGTGGAATAGTTTCTCAAAACAGGCACTGAATGATGCCATTTTTTTTAGGCCAGGGGCTTCGGAACTGGCAGGGGTGTAAATAAGCACGACTCCCACCCCCAATGTGATGGGGGCGCCGTCAAAGGGGGAAAGCAAGGGCGTTCAGTCAGCACAGATTTATGAACACAGCGAGAGTAAATTACTTGTGTGTGTCATGCGACTTCTGCATTGAGGAGATTATCTCCCTCCTCCTCCTCCTCTTCCCCAAACAAAAAAAAGTTTTAAGACCCCTTTATGAAAAAGGTACCAGTACTCACCTAACGTTATAGCTGATTCATCTGCCCCTTTGTAGTAAAAAAAAAGTCACCAGCCATGTTAACCAGTTCATTAATATGCCCAAATCTAGTGTCCCCAATTCTTTTTATGCCAAACTAAAGAGCCAGAACAAAAAGCAGCTTTTGTAAATCCCAACTGGGCTTCTGAGAAGGTGGTGATAATGAGTAGAGTATCCCCACAAAAAAACAATTGTCCTTAGATTAAGTGCAGTATTTAAAGTTATTGCTCCCCATGGTATGTACAGCACTGGGTGGGAATTTGGAACACATGTTCAATTTACTGGTTCCAGAAGGCTAACCTGGCGACCATTTTGAAGAGTGTGATACTCCACAGTTAACCTGCAAATACTAAAATGGCCGACAGGTTTAACGGATGGACTCTCCTCCATCTTCCACACCTGTCTGATAGAATATTGTGACACCAGCATTTACTGGTTACTATAATCGTAACCCAAACTTTGATTCTTTTTATGTCCGAGTTATGAAATGATACCAAGCCAAATATATAGCCGTCACCATGGCCTCCCTGCCGACATATTTTGTTATTTTATGAACCCTAATGACAATGGGCTGGATCCAGACTTAAGAAGGAGCTTGAAATTAGGAGAGGAAAGTTACTTCTGGACTAAACCATTGCAGGGGGGTCATATTTCATCTGTTGCAAACAGTATTAGAGTTGAGAGGTGATGTTTCCTATCCCAAGTCTAAACAACAGTGTGATAGTTAAGCTGGTCAGTATCTGTGTGCAGTAAGCAATTCAGAAATATATCCCTGCATGCAAAGAATACAATTACCTTGACTCCCTCCCCCTGAAATCAACATGGTTTAGCCCAGGTGTAACTTTCCTGTCTTAAATTCAAGCTCCTTCTTAAGTCTGGATCCAGCCCAATGATACAGCTGATCTTATGGCGACCACTTTATCATTGTCGACACGATTTTCCCAGTAGTGACCGCAACCACTTCTGACCTGGTCATGCCTCATTCAGACCACCATGCTGTCTATAGATTCTGTGCTGTGTGCTCTAACCTGTCACTCTCCCCTCACACGAGTACCTTAAATTCTTAAATTCTCCACCTTCCTATCGCCACCCGCTATCACTGCCTAGTACGGGAATTAGGCAAGCAGATGTCTGGGAACATGCGTGCGCCACCCCCCACTGTCCCCCCATCACACCGGGTGTGGGTCCCCAAATAGAAATACCTGATTTTCGAAAAATCTGATTCCTCGCTGCCATTTGCGAACTAGCTGGGATTTCGATTGCTATCGATCCACGGAGCACCGAAAGCTCTGTTCTGCTAAGTTGTAAGAAAAAAAATAGTTCCTTCACTAATTCTAACCCTAACCCTCCCCTCTCACTACCCTAACTCTCCTTTCCTAGCAGCCTGACCCTAACCCTCCTTTCCTGGCAGCCTGACTCTAACCCTCCCTCTCCTGGCAGCCTGACCCTAGCCCTCCTTTCCTGGCAGCCTGACTCTAACCCTCCCTCTCCTGCAGCTTGACCCTAACCATCCATCTACCGTAGCCTGACCCTAACCATCCATCTACCGTAGCCTGACCCTAACCATCCATCTACCGTAGCCTGACCCTAACCATCCATCTACCGTAGCCTGTCCCTAACCCTCCCTCCCTTGCAGCCTGACCCGCACAGATAGTTTACTCACCTGTTCCAGGTCCGGCGATAGCAGCGGTAAATATTCGAAAATGGGACATTTGAAAGTGAACTTTCGGATGTCCCATTTTCGGCAATAAGATTTTCATACCAGAGAGTGTAACCGCATCACCCCACACACACACACAAGACTGAGTTCCATACGAACGGCGTTCCATAAGCGTCAGAGCAAGCAGCTCGCGGAAGTCAGGTGATGTTAGTAGTTTAGGATCAGGCCCTCAGACTTGAATAGGTGCAATGGAAGGGAAAATTAATAGGGATTCAAAACGAGGTCTTAGCTGATATGGAACTAATTATTAAAAACTAATGGGAAATATTATGAAGCAAGCCGCTGAATACCATCCTCACAATTATGTCCTGGTGGGATGTGGTAAGTGCATACCTTCTGCAAATCATGCTCAATAAAGGCCGGAGAAGTCATTGTTTTCTGGGTTATTTGTTTACCTGTTAGTAGTACATAGATGGTGATCAAATCTCAATTTAAAAATCAATAGAGAGATACAGATAATTCTTAAGCTCAGGAGCGTTCAGCGCTGTAATCCTTTCCCTTTAGAGGGAAATAAGCCGGGCTTGTAAATCGTGTACATTGTTCCTCTAAGTACTCTTATTTAACACCGACACTAGCATTTTTCTCTTGTAAGCAGCTTTTTCGACCATCCATCACACAGAGCGCGGCATAAACAAACATGTAGTGACGTTCGCCGGCAGAATCCGAGCGAGACCCAACGTATAATTGTATTTGCTTTTCATTTTGCAAGGAAAAAAAAAAAAGTTTGTGTTCTCTCTTTGTTTAGCGTAAAACAAACATCTGTATTAAAATCATTTCTTTCTCATGTTCAGACAGTTTTTTGGAAGATAAGAGAGACAGGACTTGTGGGAGGATTGGCTGCATTACAGCGTAGACACATTCAGGGAGAGGTTCAATTGTTACATGCCAAGGGGCACTGACTGCTCTCTCGGACTGTATGGGAGAGGTAGCAGTTTCTACTGCTGCAGCCACTATTTTGACACGGATGCAATCGACAAGGTTAGAGTTAGGCTGCAGAGAGGGGGAAGGTTAGGGTTAGGCTGCAGAGAGGGGGAAGGTTAGAGTTAGGCTGCAGAGAGGGGGAAGGTTAGAGTTAGGCTGCAGAGAGGGGGAAGGTTAGAGTTAGGCTGCAGAGAGGGGGAAGGTTAGAGTTAGGCTGCAGAGAGGGGGAAGGTTAGAGTTAGGCTGCAGAGAGGGGGAAGGTTAGAGTTAGGCTGCAGAGAGGGGGAAGGTTAGAGTTAGGCTGCAGAGAGGGGGAAGGTTAGAGTTAGGCTGCAGAGAGGGGGAAGGTTAGAGTTAGGCTGCAGAGAGGGGGAAGGTTAGAGTTAGGCTGCAGAGAGGGGGAAGGTTAGAGTTAGGCTGCAGAGAGGGGGAAGGTTAGAGTTAGGCTGCAGAGAGGGGGAAGGTTAGAGTTAGGCTGCAGAGAGGGGGAAGGTTAGAGTTAGGCTGCAGAGAGGGGGAAGAGAGAGGGGAAGGTTAGAGTTAGGCTGCAGAGAGGGGGAAGTTCTCCTCAGAAATAATCCAGTAGGTACAGGGTATGGAAGGTCTATTGCTGAATTGGTGCTAGGGTAGTGGTAATCTGTGTGGTTGGACACATGGATAGCATAGCCCTGCGATTGGGGATCCCTACACAACCCTTGCTCAGGAGTCCAATGGCATAAAAATGTGATCAAAGAATTTTTTGGGACAATTGTTTTATCATGGTTAAAAACACATACAGTAATGGCAGATAAGAATCACACGGCCCATTCGGTCTGCCCAGCTGTTTTATTAAACTATACTGACCATACACCCTATTGGAACCTCTATAATATCCTTATATTTACTGTGTTATCACACACCAGTTTATACACATGCCCTTGTTTATATCTCTTAATTTGAAAAATTCCCCCCCCCCCCTCTAGTACCTGATTACACCCCTTGATATATGTGAAAGCTGCTATCATATCCCTCTGCACCCTCCTCAATAAACCCATCAACAGAGCTACCGACTGAAAGTAGTGGAGGAATCGTGTCTGTATATGATAAAATCCCTGAACAGCCGCTATTTACCTCTTCCCCTGTTCTGGTTTTAGTAACTATCAGGATTATTAATATTATTATTGCCATTGATTTTCCAATTTTCGCTAGGCAGCTACAGACAGTAAGCAAAACAGAGTGTGTAAAAGGAAAAAAAAACAAGTCTGGTATTCTGTATTTATCATAGAGGCAAAGAGATAAAAGACAGTGGAAATGATAACACTTTCCTGTAGACACAATTTATGGGTCCACAGCAATGAACTGTGCGGCTGAATATAACGAGGATACTACAAGAATATCCAGCTTTGCAGAGTTTGTGTGTATATGGTCCAATTAAATAGATTTATTCTACTAGAGCGTGACATTTCAGAGAACGGCCGGGCACAAACAGGGCCATCCTGCAACCATAACAATACCTTACGGACAGTTCAGTGTTCATAATGTGGTTAGGGAGGGATCATGTGATGTAGCCGTTGGCATGCTCGGTTCTGTGTCGTTACAGCATCAGGAGTCATATGATATTGTGTACACAACATCCAAACAATGGCTTAATACAAAACCTGGGCTCGGTTACAGCCTAGGCAGTCTGGAGAATTGACGACGAGTTAATGTTTCACTTTCAATTACCACACAGAGCTATAAAAAGGACTAAAATAAAACCGCCACGCCACAAAAAGAGCATAAACAAAACAAGGCGTATAGACAAATTCTCTGGGGTTATTGTGATAAAAAGCTGCAGACATGTTCAGGGGACGGTCAGATAACAATGACACGGATTTAGGAGGAATGCAGCAACATTGCACCTTGGGAAAACAATGGTGTAGGTTAGGGGTTAATTTAGAGTTGAGTCATGTCCCATATTTGCCATAAGCAACATAAGGGAATACAGAGGCCAACGTAGACATGCAGCAAAGAAGGGACAGGGGGGATGAGAGCGAAAAAGAAGGAGAGAGAAAAGAGTGAAAGAAAGAGGGAGAAAAAGAGAAGAAAGAGAAAGAAAAAAAAAAGAAAGATTTCCCAAAACAAACTAAATTAAGGGTCATACAGGGTCATGGTGATTATAGTTTTTGGTTTTTTTTTAAATGGCCAAACTGGACGGGTTATGTGGCTCTTATCTGCCGTCACATTCTATTTTAGAGTATTTATTGACTAAACTCCGTAGAGCAGCGCCATCAGTCTGGTGAGGTCCGACAGGCAACACATACACCTCAGCAACACTAAAGAGGGGGCTATAATGAGCTGGAAAGAAAGTACATACATTGACATCCAGATTACACACACACACACTTACTGTGCTGTATTTTTCAAACGTGTAATTCCCCATATCGGAGTCTCTGTCTGACAGACATTCCAAGAGCACATAGTCTCCCTCTTTTACTGGAGACTGCGGCCCAGCGATGATCAATCCGGCATTGGCTGAAAGAAAGACACACGTCTGTCACACGTCCCTCTAATTACTATATTATAAAACAATGTATACAGTACGAGAGAGGCGGCGTCTGACTAAGATGCCGCCTATGCTGAGATTTTAAAACTCACTTGTTTATTAATAAAGTAAATGATAAAAAAATATATATTATGTTAAAAATTGATAACATTTATTTGATATTCCTAAAGGTTTTGTAGAGGAGGGAGGTGCCTTTTTTCAACAGGGTTATCCTTTCATGCTTGCCAGTCACCTCACGCTGTGCATGCTCAGAGTTGTGTGAGAATCTGCGCCAATCTACAGGAACGTATTCCGATCCTTTTAGATGTAATGGAAGTTGCACTTCCATCAAATTGGTGTGGCTTAGTTCACAAGTTGGTGAGTGTTCCCTCTTAGACAATTTACAGCATAGGCACACCCTCCAACATGACCCATTCCATAAGGTACAAAATAATCCACTCCTGAGCTTCCAACTATCACTCATTTGGTTTAAATAAATTAACTGATACTTTTGAAACTATTTGCCTCTTTAACAGAGGTGGTTACCAAAGTAACGGACATTTGGAAACTGAGGAACAGAGTATTTTGTATCCAATGGAATGGGTCATGTTGGAGGGTATGCATACCCTCCAACATGACCCATTCCATTGGATACAAAATACTCTGTTCCTCAGTTTCCAAATTCCCTCAGATGTTTGAAAAGGAAAAATTAAAGGTAGCATTAAGTCAAATTATGACGGTGCAGCCATCATAAATGTTACACCTGGAGCCACAACGTGCACAACTCGCATAGGCTCTGGAGGAGGTGACACGGCAATGATGAAAGTGGTTGGATCATTGCAATGTACATTACGCCAGTTGGCCTATGTTCTCGGAACCACAGTCTACATGGGTAGACCAGAGTCCCCCACAAATTTTGATCTGATGGCAGCCATTTTGTTAATATGCAATATGGAGGCTACACAAGTGATGCTGCAAATACCCAGTGAATGGATAGACTGTAATCTCAGTGCAGCTGACAAAATGGCTTTCAGCCTGACACTCTGATATCACAGGTCTTACACATCAATGAGACAGTGTGTACTTTTATTTACAATAGCTCTAGTATCTATATACAGACTTCAACCTAGTCATCCTGCAGCTAATAACTCCTGACTGGTGAACTCGGCAATATTTTGCAGTCCTGATGAAAGCGCTGGTAGAGGCTGTAGTCGCCGTGTACTGGCTCAGACAATATCGCTCACAGTGTGATCTTGTCTTGCTCACTGCGACTTACACGTTTGGTAATTGTATCCTCACCGGAGGGGGCTCATTCGCTGCAGGATGTGAGACACCTTTGTAGATCAAGTGACAAGTCTTCAGAGTAGAAATTGACGTGAACAGAACAAATCTTATGACTTTTCTTTGGAAGTAAAGGATTATGTCATAGGCCTTAATGGAACATTAAAAACAAAAACCGTTTTCCTATATGACACTGCGCTACAAATACACGTGAGCACACATTTTTACAAGGAATAATATTACTCTGATAGCAAATAATACGTCATTGTGCATAGCGTATTTACGCCAGCATGCCTACAACGCTAAGCACGCCCCTACTGTACGATTGAAATGCCTCACCCCGCCCCCCAAGCGTAATTATGGGTGTCGCATGGCTGGCACGCCCCTGTTACGCTCAGAGTTACTTTGCGTAACATCTGCCGCGTGCATGCACTGTAACTACTAATGGGCGCTTTTACGCTTACAGCCAGCGTGAAATCATGGGCGGTCATAGGTCTGGATCTGCCCCATTGTGTGTAATTTCCATTTGAATTTAATAAGGCATAGCTGTTTTCTATAGAAAAAAATTAATTTTAAATAGACTTTGAACTCTGTACAATAATATTGTTTTATTTCCAGAGCCAATGACCCTGAGGGTTTACGGTTTTCCACCCATGAAGGATTACAGCGTTTCACTTGTCATTATTCTTGTGTATAGTTAGTGACTCAGGCAGAGAGTCAGAAATCACATGGAGAGAACAAGGACTTGTCTGCACGAGTTGATTCTCATCGTGTCTGAAGTGAAATGCAATATATACATGCATGGCAAGTCACCCAGAATGTCCGGAAGACTCCAAAAATGAAATCTGGGAGAGGGGGGCCACCTTCCTGAATTTGGCCCACACTGGAAATGGGGGGCTTCGAATTGTGCCACCAAGCCCCATATTAGCAATAAAGTGTTATGGTTACAACAAGGTGGTAGTTATTTTAAAGCTTCTACAAAATGAAAGCCAATAGCAACCAATCATTTACATGCTAACATTTCCTATAGTGTGTACTGAATGTACACTAGCAAATGATAGCTAGGATCTGATTGGTTGCTATGGGCAACAACCTCCTCCCCCCCCCCCCTTTTCCTTGTTTTTTCACCTTCCTATGTAAGATAGACTTCCCTGGAAACATAGGCAAAAATATTAATAACATATTTATAAATCTATGGAAATAATAAACTAAGCAGAATGTTTGCATGATTTGTAAGACAAACTGATAAGACCCATGACCTGTCATTTTATTAATCATTGTTTGTCTTAAAACAACTTTATTGTTCAATTGTTTTTTTTATAACATACAACAAATTGGCTGTGGAGGTGCACTACAAGTCCCATGAAGCTGCACTGGTACCTGGCACAGTGTTAATAACACAAGTTTCATAACATTTATTATGAAAGATAAAAGAAGATAAGCACAGGTGTATTTATACAAAAACAATATCATCTAAATTGCAGCTCGCCATTTACCACAATAGCTCTGAACACATGATATAAAAAGTAAACACAGAAAGGAAAAATATAGTAGCGCACATAAGCAATCACTTAAGTAAACAGTAAAACACAACAGGCTTATACAAACACACGCTCACACTGACAGAACAGGATATGCCTAGACTTAGTGTATGATTAAACCGAGGTAGAAATTACATGTGTGTACTAGAAACTACAACTTCCAGCATGCTCCAACATAGGCACAGCTGATACCTGGCAAAGCATGATGGGACTTGTAGTTTCACAACACGGGGAGTGTGCAGGTTGGCTATGTCTGCAGTACACAGCATAATGCTTATATGACGGATATCTGCTAAAGTGGGTTGTGTGGTGAAGAAGCCACGGACTAGACCATGACTCAGTCTGCCAAACAATGGTTTCCCGGAAGTCTCTTACATAACTTATCATCATCTTATTTGCATTTATTACACTGAATATAAAAGCCGGCTGCACACGGAGATCCCCAGTGACTGACATCATTCACTTTATTTTTCTGATATTTTTATAGTCACATTGGGCCAGATCCAGAGCTATGCTTTTACTACGCTGCGTTCTTACGCTAGCGTACCCTCTATGCACTCCCCTCGGCACACCCCTCTCGTACGTATTTGAGGCGCCTTACGCCTTCCATACCCTATCTTAACTTTTACCACTATCGGGCGTACTTCCCACACGTAGCTACGCAGCTAAGCACACCCATACTGTACGATTTAAATGCTTCACCCCGCTTCGAAGCGTAAATATTGGTGGCGTATGGCTGATACGCCTCTTCGTAAGTTGATAAGCTATTGAAATGTGGCTGCCCCTTACGCTATGCCTTACGTGGCGTAACATCTGCCGTGTGCATGTGCCGTAAGTACTAATGTGTGAATTTACGCTAGCAGCTAGCATAAATTCACTTGCAGAAGTTGTTCCGGATCTACCCCATTGTATTTAATATACACTATGCTGTCCACCCTTACCTTGTATGTCTGTACTGTATTTTGTACGGTGCTGCGGACACCTTGTGGCGCCTTATAAATAAACGATAATATCTGAGATATCGCATTGCGGACACACACACTGTCCAATGATCAGGGCTATCTCTACATTGCCCTACACTGATCCAATCAGATCACCCAGAATCATGATTAAGGTCAGTATGGCTGTAAGTGTTCTGACATATCAGCCCATGTCATACACTACACGGTTACTGTATAGTCCAATTAAGCTGGTCACACATTATGCGATGTCCTGGTGACAGACCAACCGTCCGGCAGTTAAGATTCTCTCTCTGTCGCCCTGTGCCAATTGTAATAGGCGAATGGATCGTTCAGGGTCTCAAAAGAGCTGTTTATGGGGGAGAAGCTATTTTGTCACTGTTCCGACAAATGGGTCCATGCCACATGCTATAATAAAATATAACCAGCATAGACTGAGCATATCCAAAATTCTGAGAATTTGCACACAAAAAAAAAATCTGCCATATACAAATGTTTTTGTTTATTTTATTTTTTGAGCAAAAATGGCCAAGAGTAGCGATATTAAGGATATAACGCCTTCCCCCCCACCTTGACCCCATCACATCCCACCTTCTCTATCTCCTGGTAATCTCTTCCATTATTCACCCACTCCTACACTCATATCCTGTTTCTTCATTCTCCCCACGTATTGTTCTGCTATTTTTGTACTGTACTTTATAGCTGCATTGTACTCATAACGTATTCCTTTTTTACGAATTTGTACCCTGTCTGTTAATATTGTATACAGAATTATCGTCTCTCCTGTTGCCTCTACACGTCACTGTGGATATTGTGCGGCACCTTATAAACGTTAATAATAATGGCCCGTATTCAGAGTACCGGACGTATAACATATACATTCGGTGTTAAGTGATTGTTACTACTGCGCATGCGTAGTAATTTTTTTACGTAATCTACGTATCTTTTTCTTGCGTAGATTGCGTAAATGCGGTCTGAAAGACCGTCCGGTACTCTTAATATGGGCCAAAATCTCTACTTTTGTTCCTCTCTTCACATCTCCTCCACTAATCAAGTACAAAAAAAAATCCCTTTCTAGTTTGACCACATAAACGGGCACCAATTCAGGGTGGTATTAGCTATACAGTGTTACCTGAGCACAGGCTACTGTCATATTTACAACTTACATAATTTAATATCAAAGTCCTGATTCCACATAATAGCAGATTACTACTGCTCCTCAGATTCTATGTAGCTTCTAGTTGAATACATGAAGGTTCTAGGTGTTGGAATGTTCCATTCAAGCTGCAGAAATCACTGATGGTCACAGTCCCCAGAACACTTAACCACGACCATTCACTTATGTTCATGATTCTTTAGTCGCTCTGGAAAATCTCTGTGTAAGCAGACAACCAGTTCACATTACAAATCAATTATCTCTATTTTCACAGTCCTTCAGTGAGATCACCTTACACCAAGTAAGCTCCAATGTATATCTACCGTATGAGACTAATGGTAATGCCACAAACTTTAACCACTAGTGGCCAATCGGAGAGCGCAAACACAATACAGTGAGCAAAATATATAATCACCAGTGGCCAATCAGAGAGCTCGGACACCTCACAGTGAGCCAAAAGCTATAATCACCAGTGGCCAATCAGAGAACTCGGACACCCCACAGTGAGCAAAAAGTTATAATCCCAAGTGGCCAATTAGAAAGCTCAGATAAAACAGTTTTAACCAACTACTAGTAATTTTAATGATCTTTAAGGTTTAATAGCATTAATATATCTAGAATTTGGAGGTACTTTAAAGCCTCTCTGCTCACCACATTAAGTGCTTTGAGACTGTGGATATCATGACATTCCACAAAGAAAAACAACTTTACCCTAGTTAGTGGTGATGTGATCTCGTTGTTTGTTTTATCGAAGTGGTGATCTGCCTCACATCCAGGCAGAGGAAACTACGCCCCTTGTACACATGGGCTTACATTCTGTGGATCCTACCTTACAATTTTCACTCCATCCTCAATTCTACATAGTCGCTTTAAGTGGGGATTAAAGTTTTGTTTCTCAGTGGATTTGTGAATACAGCAGAGATCCGATAGCAGATCCCTGAATCCAGACCATTATTATACGGCCAGTATGGTCACATAAAAGAATAGCTACTGTTAACATTATCCAGACAGATTATTTTCTATATAGTAACAGTTACTGATATTTCACCACAGCATACATATTCTCACTCCTCTCAAGATATATCCCAGCTCACGCTGAGATCTTCACAGGACATACAGCTCTACACTAAACAAAATGGTCTGATTTCCATATCCAGAAGTTCTCCTGGGCTGCATCCACTTTCTCTTGCCAATTAAAACTATCCTCTACTCTCCAAACTATCAACTGCTCCCTTACAACTCACCTCTTCAGAAAAGCTTACCAAATTCCTAAAGATAATGCTTAACTTTTGTCTGCCCTGTTCACAACTACTCTCTGGTTTCCTTTCTGTCACATGATCAACACAAACTTAGACACTTTTTCTAATATTAACCCCAGTCCTGCTACTAACACTGTTGTGTGACTGCGCATACAGAGCGCTTTTACCATATAGCCTAGCTGCTGAGTTGTGTGATATATAGCACTTGCCCTTACTAATCCCCAATGTCCTAGTGTAGGAACTAAGGACCCTCTTACCAGCCCAAACCCCACCCATCATGTCAATTGTTAAAAACTGTTAATAAAGAGATTCATCTGCACATCCTGTATTTTTCATGTCTCTGCCATCCTAATTATTTTAATTAGAATACTTTAAATATTACAATCATCATTTATATCAGACAGACCTGTATTAAGGAGCTACATCCACCACTACCATCATAGCTATTAACATACACACGGCTCCCATGTGTCCCAATTATCCCTGTCCATCTTGCCCATAATCCTGATGAATCCAGCTTTATGTGGTAAATTGTGCTAGGATCCTATAACTAACTGGGAAAGAAATGAAGGTGCAGACTGAGTGTTAAGCGTTATAAACACCCTACATGAAAGGCCAACACTAACAAGTACACAACATGCTAGTAATTGTCTATATATGATATTAATTGTCTATAGAAGATAGTAATTGTCTACATATGATTATAGATATATAAAACAACACAGTAAACAAAACAAAAAAGTTAAGATATTTCAGACAAACAGGAAACCACATGATGAGACTCTCAACCTCACCTACACGTAACACAAATACTTTAAAGTACTCATAACACAAGGAGTGGTGCAAACTACTAACACATTATATAGAATACAGGGGGGGGTGTAATAAGGGGGTCCCAACGTTACCTCCACGTCCAGCCAGTGAGCAGAGTCCAGCAAGGAGCGGCAGACACCCCAGGAGCTTCATGGCGAGCGGTGCGCTGTGTCCGATGAGTCTTTGTTTAGTATCACCCGCTTCCTGCAGCACTTACACAATGCAACAACACACACAATACGCCAGCACGTCACTCCCAGCTGCAAACTTTCCACGGCCAATAGAGGAGTAGCCTGCTAGAGCGTCATCAGTAGCTAGGCAGACGGTGCTTGCTTGTGGTGGAATTGGAGGTAATATCAGACCTGTTTCCTGCCAAGCCCAAGTTCAACACACTACAGATAAACACTTTACATTCTACATAACAACACATTACACACTGCCAGACCCAACACTCTACATAACAACACATTACACACTGCCAGCACTCTACAAGACAACACATTACACACTGCCAGGTCCGGCACTCTACAAGACAACACATTACACACTGCCAGCACTCTACAAGACAACATATTACACACTGCCAGTACTCTTCAAGACCACATATTACACACTGCCAGCACTCTACAAGACAACATTTTACACACTGCCAGGTCCAGCACTCTACAAGACAACATATTACAGACTGCCAGGTCCAGCACTCTACAAGACAACATATTACACACTGCCAGGTCCAGCACTCTACAAGACAACACATTACACACTGCCAGGTCCAACACTCTACAAGACAACACATTACACACTGCCAGGTCTAACACTCTACAGATCAACACTCTACAGAACAGCAGATTAAACACTACCTTGTTCAACTCTCTACAGAACATATTAAACGCTGTCAAATTCAGCACTTCAAAGATCAACACGCTTTACAGAGCACTCTACAGAACAACACATAACACACACACTTCCTCCTAAACTACTCTGCGAGCTTTAAAGACCGCACTGAGGCAATCTACGCACCTAACTGGTATGTAGATTACGTAAATGTACTACTGCGCATATACAGTAGGTACATTCGCAAAATTATGCACCTTAGAAGCCAGAGCTTCTTAGGTGTGAATCAGGGCCGAAATTTGCCACCCACAACCCCTGCATTCCAACATGGTTGTGTCCAGGTGTAACTTTCCACCTGTTTTCCTCCAAACTCCAAACTCTGGATCCAGCCCAATAAGACTAATAAAACATCTATTAAACATACAAACTTTTATCTTTCCTGTAAGACTGCCAACCCTTGAAGATAATATATACTGACAATGCTATAAAAACATACTATACTTTACTGAAACATTAATAATAAAAAATATCTGCCAAGAGTAAAATTATTCCCAGATACTGAAAATCACCTGTCACCTAATAACCCCAGTATGACCCAAATTATAGTGGTGAATTCTATGTCAAATGGAGCAATATTTTTTTAAAGATATCTCTATTATTTTTAGTGACAGGCTAACCTTTTGCTGACAGTCAGTAAATATAATGATGGCTGACAAGCATGCCTTATTGGCCTTGGAGATATCTCTGCTTGATCATTGAGTCACAGCTGTCACAAACATCTACAAATAGCTTATTATTGCTGATGCGAAAATCCAGTTATTGGACTGGATACAGGCTTATTAAACCAGCTGAACCAATAATTCCGCATCAGAACTCAGCTACCCAATGCTGCATACCCAGGGTTACCGAATCTCCCGGCATCTCCGGGAGACTCCTGAAACTCAGGCAGTGCTCCTGGTATCCTGGGAGAGCCTGCAAATCTCCCGCTAAGGGCTTGAGGCCTCAAGTCCTGCCCCCCTGACTGGACACTAGTATCCTAGTGTTACTAGGGACAGGGAGGTACATGATGACGCAATTTGCGTAATCAAGTCCCCCCGGGTTAGTAAATCTAAAAGGGGTAATTAAGAGTCAGGGGTGGGGCTTAATAACTCAATTTGCATAAATTGTTCCATTAAGCCCCACCCCTGCATGCATCTATGGCTTCCCTCCAGGATCTCCCGGAGGGAAGCTATTCAAAGTCAGCAACCCTGTGCATACCATGCAGAATTCAGTCTCTGGAACACGGGGGATGACGCATGCACTATGCGTTTGAGATACGGGTGGCGGCCATTGGAATTTAAATTGTACTGTTAGAGCTTAGCTAAGCCATTACATACAATTCAGTATTTGGTAGTGTCCAGGGCACAGATATTCAATCCTCAGATAGAGCAGAGGGGGGTGCTCACATTCCTGTGTGTGGAATTTTATTATACCTGTTACTCTATTATATCTATCATGACATGGGCGTTTCATATTTTTTGTGCATCTTATCAGCTTTGCGTTTGCACTAGTGAGTTATTTCTCGTGATATATCAGGACCGTATGTTTTACTTGTTATCTTCTGTTGTTCATTGGATATGTACTCATGGTAACCTATATTTGTTTCTACACATGTTGGGCCAGATCCAGAGCTACGCTTTTCCTACGCTGCGTACTTACGCCAGCGTGCCCTCAATGCAGTCCCCTCGGCACACCCCTGGCATGTACGTATTATTTCTGCCCTACACTTTCCAAACTAACTTTACGCTGTGTAACCACTCTCGGGCGTACTTCACATACGTAACTACGCTGCTAAGCACGCCCATACTGTACGGTTTAAATGCCTCACCTCGCCTTCCAAGCGTAAATTCGGGTGGCATATGGCTGCCACGCCCCTTCGTAAGTTGATATGCTACTGATACGTGTCTGCCCCTTACGCTATGACTTACGTGGCATAACAACTGACGTGCGCATGCGCTATAAGAATGTGCGGACCTTGCTCTGGATCTACACCGTTATCTCAATTACTTGATACTTAAAACGCCATTCTTGTTATGTTGATAGTTAATCCCATGCTGTGCTTGTATTTATGTACCAGGTTTACTGTTTTATTGTCTGTTGTTATTCACGGTACTGATAGCAATTCTGCACAATATTATTGTGATTGTCTTTGATTGAATTAACACAGTCCCAAGAATCTATTGTGTGAATACTCATCTAATACAGCCTTTTGGTTGAAATTGTTGACACCAGAGCTTCAAATTGATTTTTACTTTACACTACGATCTAGTGCACTGCCACCTCTACAAGGATCCCCCTTTTCTTTCCCTTCCTTCCCCCTTAGCAACAATTAATATTTTGCATCGAGTTCCCAGGCGGTCACACCCCCCACATATTATTTTGGGCCCGATCATTTTGCCTCTCTGTCTTACATTTCTAATACGTGTCTGTGTGGCAGGTCAAATCTCTCCAGCATAACCCCTGTTTCCCTTTTACATTCATGGAATGTAGAATAGCAATATGCCCTTAAGTGTGCATCCTGTCCGCTGAGTGTACATGTCATATTTACTAATTAATTTTAAGCTGCATTGTTCAGTGTCTGGTATATGTACGTGCAGAAAATTTATATTTATCAAACATCTGCCAATGTAACAACCATAGCAGAGCTTCGAAGACCCAATGGTTCATTTTCCCTCAGCATTTACAAGTCCAACACCAGGGGCTAGATTTACTAAACTTCTCAAAAATGGAGATGTTGCCCATAGCAACCAATCAGATTCTGGCTCCCACTTTCCTATTACATACTATAGAATCTAGAATCTGATTGTAGCCCCAGGTTAATACAGACAGATCCAGTGTGAGTTAGGTGCAGACAGACCCGCAACTAACTCCCTCGTCCTGCCCCCACTTATGAGTGCTATAGGGCTACCTTAACTATCCGTGCAATGTCCTTACGGACATAGTCTCCCCCCACCTTCCCTGGCTAATATGAATCCCTCCCCCCTCCCACTTTTTCCCAAACCCTCCCTGAGGCGGCATTACGCTGCCTCTTTTTACCTAAAAAACTCTGCATTCTTTAAAGACCACAAGGAGGCAATCTACATACAACCTACATACCGAACTGGTACATAGACTGCATAAAGGACCTACTATGCATGAGCAGTAGGTCCTTTACTAAAGATACGCACCTAAGAAGCGACTGCCTCTTAGGTGTGAATCCAGCCCTAGATGCCTAATGGGTGATATGCTGTGTGCAACTAACTTAGTGAATGAGGTGTATTTATTAACATCACGCAAAGATGCAAATATACAGAAAGCCTTAGCACATAATTGCCAGCATTATTTGGAAACATCCAGAGAGACCGTCCAGTTGACAGACTTTAGTCATGGGTCATGGAGATCACAACTGGGGGCTGGATCAGAATTCCAATTTTCTATTTTTGGATCAGAATTCCAATTTTCTATTTTTGGATCAGAATTCCAATTTTCTATTTTTGGATGTTTTTTTATTTATGCATTTTGATAGAAATCTACAATCACCTTAAAGACATAACAAGAAGGATACTACTAAGATAAAAGGTATCTAAACACTTGCACATTACAGCTGTACCTTATTGGCATCATTCATTGCACCAGAGGCGGAACTAATGAGTTGTGGGCCCAGGTGCAAAAAATATGCTTTTGGCCCTGATTATATTCCAGGTAACCTGGTGGGGAGCTTCGGTGGTGCAGTGATGACGGCAGTGGGCCCTTGTATTAGCATGGGTCAGAATTCCAATTTTCTATTTTTGGATGTTTTTTTATTTATGCATTTTGATAGAAATCTACAATCACCTTAAAGACATAACATGTGAAAGGGGTATTAGATAAAAGGTATCTAAACACTTGCACATTACAGCTGTACCTTATTGGCATCATTCATTGATTGCACATTGTACGGTGCTAACATTTGCTGGCTAAAAGGAAGCATTATTTTGACTTAAATGAATATTGATTGTTGGGTTCTTTTCTTCATGTCTCACGGTGATTTGTACTGCACTAAAAGTCTGTGGAGAAAATGAAGATAGCCGCCATTACACATCTCCATCCCTTATTACATACTTCCCTTCCTCTGTTACACATCTGCCTTTCAGTCTCTCCTCCCTAATGACATACCTTATTGCACCCCTCTCCAATACACTTCCTCCTTACATTTACACATCTTCCTCCCTGTCCCCTTTACATTACATATCTCTCTCCCTACTGCAAATCCATTACACATCCCCCCTGTCTCCCTTACATTACACATCTATGATCATGGAACACCATATAAAGCATATGTGCAGTATATTATGGGTCTGGGAAAAATACATACTATATTATGTGGTTTATATTAGGGTTTGGGAATGGCACGATATATTCAGTATATAGTGTACCATTCCCAGACCCATAATATACCCCACATATAATATGTGTCAGAGCTGTAGCAACAAATATTAGCACCAGGGGCAAAAAGAGAAACTAGTGCCCCTAAATCTGAATTATTAACCAGTTTAACCTTAAAAATGTACTTTCTGCCGCAACACTTCCACTATGCACTCTGGGCGACTTCCCCTATCGCCCACCCCTAGTTACGGCCTTGATATGTGTCAGTCCCAGGCCCATGATATTCCCCACTTGTACATTATAGAGTGTGCCATTCCAGATCCCTAATATTACATGTAATACCAATATATTAACAGTATATAACAGTATCTGGAGAAGGCACTTGGCTCTGCTCTGCGGCACCCCTTTGTTTTGCCAGTACCCGGTGCACAAGCTCTACTCTCACTACTCCCCTGAATAGGCAACACATATTTGGCACATAAGAACACCTTATATATGTCAACAAATAGTGTAGTTGGAAAAGTATTGATCCAAATGCAACTCAGACTGTTTTGGCCGAATTGTGGAGAAGTGGTAGGTGAGGTAGGCAGAAGTGGTCTTGAAATCCAGCCAGAAATACCATGTGGCGACATAAACAGAGAGAGTACATCGGATAAAATACGACGCATTCGCCGCAAAAAAAAAACCCTAATTCAATTGTTTTTTTTACGCTGCGCTAAAACAGCAGGCAGCGAAGTAAAAAATGAACGGGAGAAAAAAAAAACTGTTTCTAAACGCCGCAAATCACCTCCTGAGAGGCTATTACCCAGTGCCTGAAATCACGTTCTCACGATACTTCAGACACTGGGTAATAGCCTCAGTAGCGCTGGCACTGCCTGCTAGCAGGAAGTGATTTGCAGCGTTAACAGAGGGATTTTTTTTTCCCCTAGCAGCTGCTCAGCGGTCCCTGGATGGCAGGGCATGGTGCCTAATGTCCTGCCATCCATGGGCATGCTGATGCTTGTAGTTCTACAAGCATCAGCATGCCCTGTTGGGGAACAACATAGGGCAGCGTTAAAAATCTGCACCTCTCATAGGTGCAGATTTTTATTGTTCAAAAACCGGCTTATTTTTAACGCTAGAAAAATAATTGAATTGCATAGAAAAATATTGGTCGTAATTTTACAAAAAAATAGCGTTAAAAATACGCCAGCGAATGCTTTTTAGCTAATTGAATCGAGCCCTTAGGGTTAGGCTGCCGGGAGGAAAGTCTTAGGGTTAGGCTGTGGGGAGGAGAGTCTTAGGGTTAGGCTTTAGGGAGGAGAGTCTTATTTTTAGGCTGCAGGGAGGGGAGACTTAGGGTTAGGCTGCGGGTAGGGGAGTCTTAGGGTTAGGCTACAGGGAGGAGAGTCTTAGGGTTAGGCTGCAGGGAGGGGAGACTTAGGGTTAGGCTGCGGGTAGGGGAGTCCTAGGGTTAGGCTGCGGCGAGTAGAGTCTTAGGGTTAGGCTGCGGGGAGGAAAGTCTTAGGGTTAGGCTGCAGGGAGGGGAGACTTAGGGTCATGCTGTGGGGAAGGGAGGGTTAAGGTTAAGCTGTGGGGAAGGGAGGGTTAGGGTCAGGCTGCTGAGAGGAGAGGGTTAGGGTAATGAAAGGAGAGGGTTAGGGTAATGGAAGGGGACGGTTAGGGTTTTGGAAGAGGAGGGTTAGGGTAAGGGTTGGGGTTACATTAATACTCACTATTCATAGCTTCATCTGCTTTCTTAGGTCGATCAATTGCTTCTCCTCTGCGAGACAGAAGCAACTGATTTCCCAGCCAGTTCGCAACTGCTTGGGAACAAACAACCCTTTCGATAAAGGGCCGGTCTCAGCGAGGACCCACACCCTATTTCATGGACTCTTTGAAATTCATCTTTAAATATTTTCCGTTTCGCAATCCTATATATAGATTTTGATTCATTTAATTAACTATTCAGTGATATATTTCATTTTGGCTGTTTGGAGAATTTCAGAGATTCAGATGGGTCAAAGGGTCACCTATTCTCCTAGGAGTCAAAGAGTGATGCCTGAATTTCAGAAGTCCGGGAGGGTGGACATGTTTGACCTAGCAATCAGTTATCAATGAGCTTTATTTTGTCTATAATAAGCTAGACAATGAACACAACTATTTAATTGGTTGCTATCGCATAGATCCTTTAGCAGTATTGAAGAGTTAAAGAGACATCAGTATCCCCTGCATAATAGGGAAAGGGGATCTGGGCCTTGTATAGACAAGAAATGATGGTGATGCAAGACAAGAAACTTTCTAATCAATTTTAAGTTAAAAATTTGTATTTCATTTAGTGTGTTAGATGTGTTTACTATGTAAAAGGATATTTTCTAGTGTTTATTGGGGTCTTGTAATAGGATGTAACGGCAGGTTTGCATTTTTACAATGTTTACTAAGATTAGATGGTGTTTGGTAATAATTTGAAGAAAGTCTTGATGAAAGTGACCTAGATTAGCAGAATGATTGAGAATAGGTTGGTATTCACACGTGTAGGCACTCAGGAGGGATAGAGCTGTGCTACAAGACTGGAGTGGATATTACATATTAAAGAAAGAATATCACAAGAAGGGTACTTATCATGTGAAGAGATCAAGCTATTCTACTGACATTTCCCCCATGAGAAGCGAGCCGCCAGTAACAAGACTTGTGGAAAAAAAGATGCAATTTGTTTTACATCTGGTGTAAAAAATCAGTGGCAGAATTTTGAACGGGGGGTTTCCGTGTTATACACATGGGGTATATTAGGCACATACTATAATAAACGGGGTATTTATTAGGCTTTGGGAATGGTACACTAAATATAGTATATAGTATGCCAATTCCAGACCCCTATTATATCCTATTTATATTATAGTATGCAGGGCAGCCATCAGGGGGGGACAGCCTGGACTACTGTCCCGGGCCCGGAGCTGATGGGGGCCCACCGAGTAGCTGGCCAATGCGCAGGGAAGAATTGCCCAGCCCTCCCTCCCCGTCTAATCTACATGCTCCCCTCTCTCCCACATGGAGGCTGCCCTGGCACACCTCCTCCTAGTGAAAAAACTTTAAAGCCCACACATAGTCAATCTATGTGACTACATACCTAAGCCTCAGCTTCTAAAAAAAATGGCTATTTTTAAGTGCAGAGCTAATACGCAGGCGTAGTAAATATTTTACGCTATCTACGTTGCGTTTCATTACGTAGATTGCGTACATGCGGTGTTTAAAGACCACGTGTATGCAATCTACGTAACGAAGCGCTACGTAGATAGCAGAAAATATTTACTACGCGCATTAGCTCTGCACTTAAAAATAGACACGTAAAAAAATGAATAGTGAATCCGGTCCTTAATGACTATTAGGAAAATGAAATCTTTTTGGCTCCACACCTCCATATATTATGACATGAACAGACAACCCCTCCGACGACTGGAGCTGGCTTGTGGGAACCTAAGTATATAAACATTGCACAATACCAGAGTTCTGATTCCTAGTAACTGATAGCAAAAAGCATTGGACCGAATCCATAATTCCATACGACAGAGTACTAACGCATTCCGAATGCATAAGTACCCATTGCGATCGTATTGCGCTTGTGCGGGAATGGCGGTTACACATCTGAATGCATTACAAACAATTCTGAATTACACAAAGTAATCGACTTCGATGGTGAAGCATGAAGAGCTGCCATGCTTACAGCGTGTACGCCTGGTAGGTGGGAGGGGGTGAATATTTACACAGTAAGAGTTTGGCTAAGCCCTTACATAAGATCCTCCATTATGAACGAATTCCTTATTATGAACAGGGGCATAAGCGTAAAAGTTAAAGTAGGCACAGAATCTAGGATTGCATTAAGCGTACATAAGCCTTTCGCTGTGGAGATCTACGAGCGCTGTGTGTAGTTAGGTGTGGATCTGGTCCATTATGATTACGTTGATGCTTATCCTCTAAAGCAATCCAGTATTTATGACTTTTCAGTTGAAATCATCACTAAGGACCATAGAAACATAGAAAGTGACGGCAGATAAGAGCCACATGGTCCATCCAGTCTGCCCAATTGTTTATTTAAAACTATACTGACCCTAGACCCTATTTATCCTCAATTTAGTTTGAGATTTAGGATACCCTTATATTTATCCCAAGCATGTTTATACTGCTCCACTGTGTTAGCCTCAATCACCTCAAATGGTAGGTTATTCCACTTATCTATCACCCTTTCAGTGATGTCATTTTTCTGCACATTTCCTCTATATCCACCGCCCTCCAGTTTATATTCATGTCCCCGTGTTCTATTACACCCCTTCCTCTGAAAAATGCCACACTCCTATCTAGATAGATAGATAGATATGAGATAGATAGATAGATATGAAATAGATAGATAGATA
>WWET01000439.1:281055-304708 GCA_011038615.1 Limnodynastes dumerilii | reverse complement strand
TATATATATATATATATGTATATATATATATCGACGGTGTAACCAGGTAGAGGAGAAAGGCATTTTTTAAAGGAAGAGATGCAGTGCTTTTTTGTCATAGAACACACTGGAACGTTTCGGCACCTTTTTTAGATGGATTTTCCAAGTTTTAAAAGTTTCGGCAGCAAAATCATTAAAATAGTGCATGCGCGCTGCTTGTGTGTCGAGTCCGATGCATGCGTACTTGTAGCGCTGCTTGGCTTGTGATTGGTCGTGTGGTCCCGTGTGAGTTAATGTAAGTTCCGGCACCTTTTTCTTACAAAAAAAGCAATGAAGAAATGTATTAGAATCCAATATATGGTATAAACTAGGGGGTTGGTTTGGAGAAAATGACTTTACTGAAAGGTTGGTCGATAATGGAATAGTCTCCCATCTGAGGTGGTAGAGGACATGGAAACATGGAATAAATATAAGGATAAGGAAATGTTAAACCACATTGAGCGTTGTCAGTCCCCGGTCAGAAACTCCTCTTGGCAAAATAGGGATATCCAAAAGTTCTTTTTCGGATGTCCCTATTTCGAATAGTCCCCGCTTGATTATTTTTTTTTAGAATGGATGAGTATGCCGATCGGCATACTCACCCATTGTTATTCGGAAATACCCACGCCACCGATATCCCGCTGCCAAGCCGCTACCGGAAAAGGTGAGTAAGCTCTCCAGGGTGCGGGGGAGGGAGGTTTAGGGTCAGGCTGTGTGAGATGGAGGGTTATGGTCAGGCTACCAGGAAAGGAGGGTTAGGGTAATGAGAGGGGAGGGTTAGGGTAAGGGGAACATTAGGGTTAGGATTAGGGAAAGGAATGGGGGACTTTTTTTCTTACCTTTTGGAGCACCGAAAGATCGGCGCTCTGTGGATCGATTGCTATGCCTCATCGAGGCATATGCAATCGAAATCCCAGCCAGTTGAAAACTGGCTGGAAGGGAACGGCTCTCTCGAAATAGGGGCGTTCTAAGTGGGGACCCACACCCATATTGAGGGTCCAATAGGGTCTTTGGTCAGTACAGTTCTGGGCAGACTGGATAGGCCGTGTGGCTCTTATCTGCTGTCACTTTCTATGATTCTATATAACTTTGACCCTTTACGGGACAGATCAGGTCAGGAAAGATAAAAGGTCTCTCTCTGCTGCCAGTTCCAGGAATGCTAGGACAGCATAGTGCTTATATCTTGCATGTTTGTGCTGTCTGGGTAAAAATGTGAATTTCTAAGCAATGAAATGTTTGCCTCAAGCGGTATGTAAAAGTCTAGAGAATCTCCTGCTGTTCCGTCTGTTCCGCTTATTTCCCAGATTTTAGAGCCTGGCGCTTTCCTTCTGACTTGCTACATCTTCAGTGTTTGAATATTTAGGTAGATCCAATGTGTTTCCTCGTCTCTGAATATATTTTAATTTGTGTATTCTTATCTGACACAATGAGAAGAAAAGCCTCATGCTCTGTTCACCATCAGGGAGGTAGAATAACATGGTTATGGATTTAAGTATTAAAGTTTAAAATACAAAGGTGCTGGTGTCTGGATAGTGTTTCTCAAAACTTGTGGGCCTGTCTGAATCTGTTACTCAGGAATCTGATCACATCAATATTGGATGCCCAATATTTATCCTTGGGGCCATTTTCACAGTTATACACTACACACGGAAGTGTGCTGAATTTTGGTACTGCGCATTCCTGTACCCCTTTGGTTGGACTGGGTATGATATTGAAATGAGAATGTTGGAAAAATGCAGACAGTTAACCTGTCCACACTAAATGGCTCTAAAAGCCCTTTACCAACCCGCATTCCAATGAGGCACCGAGGAACGGAGACACACATAAGTGTGGGAGTCTATACCCCACTATCCTAGCCAGACTTCCCGGTCTGATCAGCCAGGCAAGTCCCGTGGAAATTTGAACAAACATCCCAGCTGGGTAAAAGAACTATTTCAACATCAGGGTAAGACCCACTAATATTGTATTAGTACACCTCAATAATACGAGGTAACAAACTGTGGAACTATACGAAAACGGCTTTTTTAATTGCAATTATAAATTGCATCTAAAGGTGGATTCTCTGGTCTCCAGTGATATATATCACTAAAATATATAAGCACACTTATATTATTGTTTTATATGTATGTATGTTATTGGTTGTTACAGGTGTATATGTTTTTTGATTAAATTTGAAATATTTTATTAAATATTTTATTATTGATTTTGGTGCCGTTCTCTAATGAATTCTCTAATGAATTCAACTATAGATATTGTGAGAGACTTAAATAATTGAATCTTTAGAAGCACTGTTTTTCTGGTCTTTATTGTTTTATACCCCTTAGGTGGTTCTTTGAGGAATAGGGGCACATTCCTCACAAACAGCAGCTACCTTTATAAAGAACCGATTTGTATTGGTACTGCACTACTTAATTGTGCAGTAGCGCCATCGCTTTCGTTTTTATTGTTTATCTATAGCACACTAAATGACTGACAGGTTTAACAGATGAACTTTACTCTATCCAACATTTGTTAACGCTACATGTGTCAGACAGAATATTGTAATGTGTTCAGCATTACAATAAACCTAAACCTAACCTCAACTTTAGCCCTAACCCCAACCCTAATCCCAATCCTAACCTCAACCCTAGCCCTAACCCCAACCTCAACCCTAATCCCAACCTTAACCTCAACCCTAGCCCTAACCCCAACCTCAACCCTAATCCCAACCTTAACCTCAACCCTAGCCCTATCCCCAACCTCAACCCTAGCCCTAACCCCAACCCTAACTTCAACCCTAGCAGTAACCCCAATCTCAACCATAACCCCAACCCTAATCTCAACCATAACCATGACCCCCAAACCTAACCCTACCCTAACATCAGTGGGAATCCCCGGAGTTTCTATTTCGAAAAGGCAGCATTTTACGATTTTGTTTAGAATGGGTGAGTTTGCCGGTCGGCATACTTACCCATTCAAATTCAGAAGCCACTGCCGGACCTGTTGCACTCGCCGCAGTCCCCACCGGAGAGGGACTTTTAGGTTTAGGCTGTGGGGAAGGAAGGGTTAAGGTTATGGAAGGGGAGTCTCAGGGTTAGGCTGCGGGAAAAGGAGGGCTGGGGTCAGGCTGCAGCGAAAGGAGGGTTAGGGCCAGGCTGCAGGGAAGGGTATGTTAGGGTCAGGCTGCAGAGAAAGGAAATGTTAGGATCAGGCTGTTCTCAATTTTTTTATGTTGTACTTATGAAAGTGCACCACGCATTTCTATTTTGATAACTATCCACCAATAATACAGCAGATTCTATGGTGTCGACTGTATCATCACCGATGATATGACCATCGGCTGCAGCGACCGTAACTGGCTGGATTCCCTGGAATCTCTCTATCTCTTGTCCGCCAGCATTGTGTCTCACTGATGACTGTCTATAGGGACTGCGACCTGCAGGGGTGGATTGGGAAATTAAAGTGGCCCTGGAAAAAACATCTGCAAGAGGCTATGTGTGGGTGGGACCTAACTATTGGTTAGGTCTAACTATTGGTGGGGCCCCAAAAATATATAAATTGGATTAGTACTGAATAAAGAACCTACTGACAAGTATTTCACATTCCAATGGAGAGATTTATAGTGACCTGTATGCAATATAGATAGTCGCTTCCACCCAAGTGACTACCATCCAATACATTCAGAATCCTAGTGACCACCACTCAATACATACAACATCCTAATGATCTTCATTCTATACCAACATTAGCAACCACCACCCAAGACAGTCAACATCCTAGTCTTCTTCAAATTAAAAAGGAGCTGCTGAGTGGCCTCCAGAGACCACCGGACTACCAGGAAAATTCCCTGTAAGTCCTATGGCCAATCCGCCCCTGGCGACCTGCATGTCCTACGTACTAAAGTGTACACGTGGGGAGTGGTTTTGGTGAATACTGGTGGCATCTTAAACTCTGCATGTAAGTAGTGGCATGAATATCAGCAGGTAGTCCTCCATTTCTTCCTCGTGGTTTGTGACAAGTCTGTCGTCTACAATTTGTGTAGTGAATACTGGAATACTGGCATGTAGAAGTCTTTGCTACGAGTTAGACAATTTTATAGCTGAAGAACAATTTAGTGCTGAGACATTGGACAAGTTGTGGGCTGTGAAGACGTTCGGTGTGACGTGAAAAGAAAAGAATTCCTGCATGGCGGCTCTTGGTTGGCGTCTTTTTAATAGGGAAATGGACTAGTAACACAGGAGTGAAGTAATAAATGATATTACTCTGCATTGCTGTTTCAGTGTTTCATTTCAGGTTTTATAGGGCATAGCGGACACCTCTCAACACAGAAGACTAGTTCTCTACAAAATAACTTTTCTGGGAGTTCATATCAGCAGAATTAGTTTTTGGCAACGAAGAAAGATTTCAATATCTCCCTTACAATACTGGTTTGCTCCTTCCACTAAATCATTCCCCTTCCCTCAGACAGACACAGAGGACACTAAGCCCCCATACTTGGAGCAAAGGACTATGCAGATTAGCTTTGCGGGTGAATTAAAAGGCACATGGTAAAGGTGATAACGAACAGTGATGGGTAACCTCATACACTTAAGTGATCACATGGTTGGCAAAATGTTACTTTTTATCTTGATTATAAGTTCAAATAATGAGCTACTGGTTTGGAGATGTGTTGTTGATCTCGCATAAGTTGTATCACATGTGATGTGTATAGGGAAAATAAGACTACGGAAGATAGATAGATAGATAGATAGATAGATAGATATGAAATAGATAGATAGACAGATATGGGATAGGTAAATATGGGATAGATAGTTAGATAGATACCCGACACCTCCGGTCTGCTGGTGACCACCGCCTCAACTCCAACCTGATAACTACATCTCACTCCTGCTTCCAAGACTTCTCCCAGGCTGCTCCTCTGCACTGGAATAACCTACCGCAACCTATCAGACAATCCAACACTCTCCAAACCTTCAAATGCTCTTTTAAAACCCATTTCTTCAGGCTAGACTACGCCTCCTCCACCTAAGCTTACCTGCCCTCCCCATTTTCATACCTGTGTCTCCTGTTTGTTCACCCTCTCCCACTTAGCATGATAGATCTTATGAGAAAAACTCACCTCCCTTCTCCCTTTTGTGATGACCCCTCTACCCTGTCCTCATTAATTCCCACTTCTCTCTCTACTGTCTATCTCTCTCCTTATTCACCTGCTCCTACACACATATCCAGCATCTCTATGCTCCATAGATATTGTTCTGCTATTTTTGTACTGTATTTTATTATTGCATTGTACTTGTATTTCTTATTTATTTCAACTTGTACCTTTTCTGTTAATTGTGTTGTATATGTAATTTCTGCCTTTGTACGGCACTGTGGATACCGTGTGGCACCTTATAAATAAACATTATTAATAATAATAATAATAATAATAATAAAGATAGATAGATAGATAGATAGATAGATAGATAGATAATAGATAGATAGATAGATAGATAGATAGATAGATAGATAGATAGATAGATAGATAGATAGATAGATAGATACATATAAGATAGATAGATAGATAGATAGATAGATAGATAGATAGATAGATAGATAGATAGATATGAGATAGATAGATCGATAGATAGATAGATAGATAGATAGATAGATATACCCAGGTCGTCACTCTTGTCAGTGGAAAGAGCTGTATCACAGCGATGCAATGACCCCCTATAGTCATTTGTTCAAGTTTATATTCTTCCACCACTATATAAAATGTATCGTCGCATCTTTAATAAATGACTCCTAAATTTGACCATTTGCATGCTCTGCTAGATGACATTGGTCAATAAGAGCAGAGGGCTGGATCCAGACTTAAGTAAGTGCTTGAACTTAGTTACTCCTGGGCTAAACCATGGTGATTTCAGGGGGAGTCAAGGTTATTGTATTCTTTGCATGCAGGGTTATATCTTTGAATTGCTTACTGCACACAGATACTGACCAGCGTTACTATCACACTGTTATTTAGACTTGGGATAGGAAACATCACCTCTCATCTCTAATATTGTTTGCAGCAGATGAAATATGACTCCCCTGCAATCAATATGGTTTAGCCGAGGAGTAACTCATTTCAAGCACTTACTGAAATCTGGATCCAGCCCATAGAGCAGTGGTTTCCAAACCTGTCCTCAAGGCTCCCCAACAGTACATGTTTTCCAGATCTCCTTGCTGGAGCACAGGAGTGTTCATTATTGACTGTTTAAAAGATTATCAGGTGGTATAATTATATACCTTGTTCTGTAGGGAGATCTGGAAAACATGCACTGTTGGGGAGCCTTGAGGACTGGTTTGGAAACCTATGCCATAGAGTAAAAAACAGAGCAGTGGTAGATACTGCAGTGCAACAATGCCCCTTTTGGGGGTGCACTTACGAGAAAATGAACTTCGTTCAAAAGCTTAATTTCCAATAGCATTTTAATTGTGAAAATATACTCTCCGGAATAGTCACCATGTCGAATGGTCTTATTTTGACAAGGTACCTGTTCTGGTTAAGGTTTAGCTACAGGACAGGAAGGGTTAAGTTTAGGCTCCGGAGAGGGTTAAGGTTAGGCTATGGGGTGAGGATGGTTAGGGTTAAGGGTGGGTTAGGGTTGGCTCTGGAGAGAGGAGGGTTAAGGTTAGATTGGGGGACAAAGAAGGTTAGGGTTAGGCTGCAGTATATTGAGGGTTATGGTTAGGCTCCAGGGAGGGGGAAGGCTAGGCTTAAGCTGCAGAACATGAAGGGTAAGATTTATACTTCCCTGAGAGGGGAGTATTAAGGTTAGGTGTAGGAAAAGGATGGTTAGGGGTGGGTTAGGCTACAGGGCAGGACAGGAAGTGTGTGGGTTAGGCTCAGGAGAGGGAAGGTTAGGCTGCAGAACAAGGATGGATAGGGAAGGGTTAGGGTTGGGCATATGGCGGGTTAGGCTGATAGAATGGGAGGGTTAAGGTGAATATTAGGGTAAGGGTAAGATTCCTCACAATGGGCCAGATCCAGAGCTACGTTTCCATTACGTTTCCTAGTGTAGCGTGTTTACTATGCACTCCCCCTGGCGCTCCCCTCGCATGTACGTACTTTGGCCGTTTGATGCTTCCCGAACCCTACCTTATCTTTACACAGCGTAACTACTGACGTACGTATAGGCAGCACATACATACGAGCCTAAGCACGCCCATACGGATTTAAATGCCTCCCCCTGCCTACCGTTTGAGGGCATGGCAAGGGCGCGGTTACTGAGATACGCACGTACGGAAGTATTATATGCACGGAAATGCACACTTAAAGATAAGCGTGGTCGAGGCACTCGTAAGTCAAGGATAACCCGTTCGTGTTAGGGGAGTGTCATGGGTGTTGCCTTGCAATGTCCGTACATATAAAAGTGAAGCTTTCGCTGACGGATCTCTGAACACGGTCCTTTATCTCTACAATAAGTAAGTCCCCCACATGGATCAAGATGTCTAAGAAGATTCAACTGCTACCAGAGCTCCAGATTTAACAATTAGTTCTACTGCAGGTTCTCCAGGAGATAAAGTTGCAGCTTAAAACAATTTATGTCTGACACTGATACAGCCAAAAGCTGAATTGTGGCTGTATCAGGGTCAGAAACAGTTATAATTGGGATTATGCTGAATGGGCCTATCTCGACAATTACCGTTCCCAATAGCCAGTAGGATAGGGTTAGACAGCGGGACATGGAGGGTTAAAGTTAGGCAGTTAGAAGGGGAGGGTTAGGCTGTGGGGCAGATAGGATTAGGGTTAGACTGTTATAAGGGGAAGGTTAGGGTTAGACAGCAGAACGGTTCCCGATGGTGCGACGTCCGGACAGGTTAGTGCACGGGAGGGTATGTGTTTTACTGGGATAATTTTAGGCTGCGGGGAAGGAATGGACCCTAGATGGGGAGACTTAGGGTTAGGCTACAGAGAAGGGAGTCATAGGGTTATGCTGTGGGGAAGGAAGACTTAGGGTTAGGCTGTGGGGACGAGACATTTACGGTTAGGCTGCGGGTAAGGAAGGGTTAGGGTAATGGAAGAGGAGGGTTGGGGTTGGGGAAATAGAGACCGTCACTTACCTGTCTGCGGTGGGACAGGTCTTAGCAGCTGCCTCTTCGTAAAATTGTCTCGAAAACGTCTCTTTCAAAAAAAGGCCGTTGTCAGCGGCGACCCACACCCTGGCTCCAGGGGGGCCAGGACTGCTGTAAGAGGCAAGTGTTCTTTGTATAATAATAATAACTGGAGGATGGAAGATTCAGAAAAAGTTTAAGGAGGGGTTACTTCACAGGAAGGGTGGTGGGTGGGTGGAATGGGCAGACTAGACGGGCCAAGTGGCTCTTATGCGCTGTCACAGTCTATGTTTCTGTGTAGAGCACTAGTGATTTTTCTTTGTTTCTATTTGTTTTAATTTTTTAGAGATTAGTTTACATATTATTTTTTGCATCTTATATATGTGTATTTTCTTAGTGTTTTGTTCATATTTGTAAGGCTTTACAGCTTCTGCCTTAAAGGAGAAGTGGCCATGCCATCAGGGGGTATGATTGTGGCACCATGTGTGTGTAGCCATGTCACAATGTCGACATGGCTACCCCCGTGCGGCATGCATGACATTGTCATAGTGCTGGACAGCCCAGTAAATATTGCTGTATACACCGGCGTTACTGGTACTCAGAGTATCATGGAATGATACAGAGCTCACAATTTCTGTCCCATACAAATCAGGACAGTTAGGAAGACACGGCTGAGGAATGAGATTCTATGTAACAATATCCAGTAAGATGGTAAGAAAGAGGAAAGCTGCTTTAATCCCTTTTTTTAGCCGGATTCTTGTGATAACTGCACAAAGAAAAAATTCCCCCCGGTAATCCACCATGGACTGATTACTTCTCTATTTCGTGTCATTGTACATATGCAGCCTATAACATGATAATCCTGTGCATAACATGTTCATCTTTGATAAACAGGACACAAGTGTTATTAGGGGCAAACATATAAAGAAATTAAATGCAAAATAGATGCTTTGTATGTGCGACCTGGGGCCTGATCCAGACCTACGCTCGCATGCGAGCTAACGCTGATCGTAAGCGTAAAAACGGCAGTAAAAACACACTGCGCATGCGCATAGTGACAACTTCCGGTCGTACCAAAGACCTTTTCGTAGCGGCGATTCTGGCGTCCGTATTGTTTGCGTTTTTTCAGACGACGGGGCGTGTTTATAGTACGAAGTTTTCATACAACAGGGCGTGTTTATAGTACGAAGCTAGTACAGACGCTGGAGTTAAGGAATGTAGGCGGGGGAGCCATTTAAATTGTACAGTATGGGCGTGCTAAGCGTCGTTTATACGCAATGAACGTACGGACGGCCGCAGGAAGGGTTTGCCGGGCGTATGGATGCTAAACTAGGTACGAGCAAGGGGAGTACCTATTGCCGTGCATTGGTGGCACATTCGGCGATAATACGCTACGCACACCAGCGTAGGTCTGGATCAGGCCCCTGGTCCCCATTTCTCGTCACAACTACAATGGCCATATCATTTAAAGGAGGCCACTGAAAAGGTTAATAACTAGCATTGGCATGGTTATAAGCTGCTGTTGTTGCAAGGAACACACTTCAAGGGTTAACTGCCAGCATTTATGTTTTAAAAACTAAATAAGGGTTATCCCTACCTCCCTGTACGTCCACTGGGGAGCAGAATTCCCTTCCCTGTTCGTTCTGGGGTACAGGGCTGGAAGGGGTTTCCAGCAAGCAAAGTTTTATACCTGATCCAGGAGCAGGAGCTCAAAGACTGCTGCCTCAGGGTCAGTTTACCCCATCCCTGGTTTTGGACTTCAGGAAGAAACCAATCCCAAGGACCCATCTTTGGCAGTATTATTTGGCTAGAGATTCAAACATCCAGGTTAGAGAGGACTTAGCTTCACTCCACCTGACAGATGATGGACAGGGAGAATTCACACTCCCTCTTACCACTGGAAAAATAGTTTAAATGTATGGAACCCCTTCTGGCTAATCCACTTTTTTAAGGAACAGGAGGATGAATAACCTCCTGGTTTTTTTATGATATTCGCCAAATATGAAAAGGCTTATTGATGTGCATTGTGCATTATGCTGTAACTTGGTGTATGCTACTGAAACCTCACCAAAACCAAGATTTCTGCTTGCTGTACTAGTGCTCTAATTTTTTCCCCAGTTGTCCTTAGTTGAATCCAGAATACTATAAACTATGTTCTAGTAACTACCTGTAGCCCAGATCCACAGCGAGCGTTTCACAGAGAGACATCAACCAGGTTCTCATAGGTACAAAAGACAGGTCCAGCGCTCCAAACAAACAATATATAACACTATGTGTCAGCACATACATAAAAAGGAGGTTTAGGTTACAATATAGCTATCCTGGGTTAAGATCACCTGCCCAGTGTCAAGGCACCTTGTGTAGGTGAGTCCCTATTTGTTTGCTATATGCGTACTCAGGAGGTCTTTGCAGCCTCCATATTGGGGAGAGCTCCCAAAGTAAAACTAGTAACAGTAACAAGAAAACACAAGACTGTGCTTATATTCAATATGGCCCAATATGGCCGCTGCAAACCTTTCAAATGGCAAGAGTGTCTTAAAACAGATCTTCTGAGTACACATATAGCAGAATAGGACATATAACGGAACAGGACTCACCTACAGGGCAGGTGAGATAACCCAATATAGCTATAGTGTGAACTAAACCTCCTCTTTATGTATGTGTTGACACATAGTGTTATATAATGATTGTATGGAGCGCTGGACCTCTCTTGTATTCGTTGTAGTTACACAGTGGTCACTTTTGGACCTTGGCTGCACCTCTCCATTTATATATACACTTCCACACATTTCATATATTTGGAATAGAAACGTGGCCTTGTGTTTTCTTGTTACTAGTACCCATAGATACTTGGTAAAGCTGTTCCAGGCGCCAGCAAAAAAGCCTGGTGGTGGCAGCAACAATCATCTACAGCGCAGTAGGAGGAGTCAGTTACAAAATTAGGAATTTTCATGTTTCTTGTAAAATAATGGCAATATTTTATAAAAACTTATTTTTTTATTTAACGGCTTTTGCATGTATTAGGTTAGCATATCGGCTAGTTTTGGATTGGGTCACCCTTGGTTGGGGATCTAACCAATGATTGGTTTGGCGTGGCAGCCGGAAGCAGCCACAGAACATATCTGCTCATTCGGACAAAGGTCCTGGGATCATGGCGCAGACTAGTGAAGATGGGCCTGATCCATACTTTTGTACTGCACATGCCTGGGGCAGCTGTTACGCAACAAAATTCTGAGCGCATGGACCTTGATCGTGCCAGCCTTGTAACAACGCTCGACGGGGCGTCCCTGCCATACGAAATCCGTAAATACGCACCGAGGGCAGGGTTAGACATTTAAATCGTAAAGTATGGGCGTGCTAAGTGTTGTAACTAAGCAAGGAGCTTACGGGTGCCCACGGTTACGCTCAGAAAAGTTAGGGTAGGGTTTGCTTGGCATAAGACGGCAAAACTAAGTACAAACATGGGGAGTGCATCGTAGGCACGCTGGCGTAAATACGCTACGCACAAGAGTGTTTCATGAGCGTAGGTCTGGATCAGGCCTGATGAACCTTGTTGACAGGAAATGACTTATGGCTTATATGCTGCCATTTTTATGCCCAGACCTATGCACTACCCGCATTTGCATAAAATTAGTCCCAAAATGCCATATGGGGCTCTAGACAGTTTTTATAAATGCCCCTTTAGATCTTTAATTAGGGCTCTGATCACATAACTCAGATATGTCAGAGAGGAGTAATACATTTTCTTTTAATATTACCTCTTCACCTACTGAGTACTCAACACCAGTGAACCATGATATACCTGCCTTGTGTGCCATTCCACCCACGTCCGTTGCTATGTGAAGCTCACGTAGAAGAAGAATTAAATAGCCCCTTTGACACACTGCAACAGAAACCTTCACATTCGTTCTCATATATCATCTCATATTGGTATTTTAATAGTATTACAAGTGTTCCCAAGTCTAGTCCTCACACACCCATAATAGCAGCATATCCCCGTGCTGGTGATTGAGCTTGCAGGCATGAATTGCATGCATAATAACCTCCTCTCTCTATACACCTCATTTTGAGCTTGCATTTTTCAGACACATTTAACTTGCGGAAGATAGATACTTAATGGGTTCTATAAGTAGATATATAGCGAGATTTATTTTTGTACTACTCAAGTTCCTAGGAGGCCTGTATTTCACGGAAAAGAACAGCCACCTTTTTTTCTAGGAGGGAAGGACCAAGGAGCAGGAGTAGTGGGTGGTACAATGTGCCAATTGTGCTAACGTTCAGTCTGAGGTGACTCAAATTATGATGCCCCATTGGATGTTTTATGATGACTCAACTGTCAAATAAGGAAACAAGATCTTGGTTAGTGCACCACAGGCCCCTCCCTAGGTGCCTTCACTTGTATTGATGCAAACATACCATAATGAATCATAGACCCAATACCATTTCTAAGTACTGATAAAGTATATTTATAAAATCCCCCCCTATAGTCCATATTGCATGTAGCGGCTAGACTGATTTTCCTTGCTAAACGCTCTACAAGAGCTACTTCACTCTGTCAGTCTCTACATTGCTTAACCTCATCTCAAGATACATCCGAACTCACTCTCTCAGATCGTCACAGGACATACAGCTCTCCTCTACACTAAACAAAAGCTCTGATTCCCGGTTATAGGACTTCTCCTGGGCTGCACCCACTTTCTGGAATAACCTACCTTACTCACTAAGACTGTCCTCTACTATGCAAACTTTCAAGCGCTCCCTTAAAATTCACCTCTTCAGACAAGATGACCAAATTCCTCAACCTACTTCTTAACATTTGTCTACCTTATTTATAACTACTATATTATCTGGATCTCCTTTCATGATTAAAACAAACTTTCTCTCCTTACTAAAACTTCCCCTCAATTCTGCTACTAACACTGCTGTGTGACTGGATTGTGCAGAAGCACTGTGCACTTTTACCATGCAAACTGGTAGTGTGTTGTGTGATATAGAGCACTAGCCCTTATGTATCAATCCCCCTATAGGGTGGAAGCTTGTGGCAGGGCCCTCTTACCTACCCAGTCTTTGATTGTTAAAATAGTTAAAATAAGTGCTACGTAATCTGATGGTGCTATATAAAAACCTATTAATAAATAAATACATTTATTTCTACATTTTTTTATACATGGAAGGTACGAGGTTCTAAAAAACTATATTGAATATCAATTTTACAGTCAGCAATAGCTTCAGACTTTCTATCATTCAGAGTTCAATTTAGGAAGGAGAAAGCCAAAACATATAGAGAACAGCTGTTTTCATCCTATTGTTGCTCTTTCTTCCTAGCATTCGTAAAACCAAAGTGCCGGAGACATCGCTTTTTCCTACAGCGATTGGCTCGATATGGATGGAGACACCACAGTGGAGACATTCGGTGAACTGAGGGTTAAATAAACCCAAGGGAAATTAAACTACAAGTTGGTAAGAGGCTGGGGCTGGCAAAAAGTTTTGCTATCATACTTTGTTTAATTGTTATGGCCTTTTGACCCAATGGTGTGGATGGGAGCATAAATGGGGGTGTGTGCCTAAAAACCCCTTGTGAGGGTTGCTTGGCCTCTTCTTGCTTTGGAATTCGCCCTCCCCGGTTGGCGGTTACGATTTGGGGCTTAAGAATCGGTAATTCTTTCTCTTTCTTTCAGCAGAATTTGATGGCAGTGGATTACGGAGGCAGGGCGGTGGGTAGACAGTGCAGTGCAACAGGAGTGTTCTGTGAGGCATAGTGATGGTTGAGCCGAGGAGTCGTCTTCTCCGTTAGCCCGGTATGTACCGTGTTTCGATTTATGGGCGGGCCCGGTGTTCAAAGGGTTAACCGGGAGAAAGTGTAAATTCTCTTCGGAAGTGGGGCGCCAATGGAGGTGGGGTATATTTCAGGCCCCCACTTTGTGATTAATCCTCTAAGCAGGGCTAAGAATGTTACAGCCTGCACTGCCTTCTTCCACCACCATCCAGATTGTATACATATTGCTATTGTTAGGATTATACATATTTGTGGCATTGGAGTAGAGCCAGAGCTAAGGGCTTGTTACATTTCATCGCGTAGCGTATTTAGGCTAGCGTGTTTTCTATGCACTCCCCCTGGCACTCCCCTCGCTCATACGTACTTTGCCCGTTTTACGCTTGCCAAACCCTACCTTAACTTTTCAAAGCGTAACTACTGACGTACCTAAAGGCTTCACGTACGTAACTGCCTAAGTACACCCATACTGTATGATTTAAATTCCTCACCCCACCTCCAAAGCGTAATTACGGGTGTTGTATGGCTGGCACGCTCCTTTGTTTGTAGTTACACTGTTGATACGTGGCTGGGACGTACGTTCAGAGTTGCGTGGCGTAACATCTGCCATACGCATATGCAGTAAATACTAATGGGCGATTTTACGTCAGTGGCAAGCGTAAAATTGCTCATATACGTAGTTTAGGATCTGCTTATATATTTTTGTTAATACATACAAGGAGTCGGATGAGTACTTTTTTTGCAAGCAAAAGTCTCCTCATTGTTTAATGGGGTGAGGGTACTTTAAGGTTTAATTAGAAGCTAAGCCGACTGACTCATCGTTAGCTTGTTTAAATGACTACGCTCTTCTCTACTTGTTCTCCAAGAGAATAACCATCTCAGGACATCAATTTTATGGTAAAAGATAAGACTTTGCTGTCCAGCTGCTTCTTCGGTGATGTCAGAACTTTCAGGCTTCCTTTCTCCTGTGATACGTGACATTGATGTATATTGTCAGGGATGGCAGGACAGGAAACATTACGTCAATTCCTTTTTAACCTTAGCTATTAATGAGCTAGAACTCTTACATAGCTATAAAGATTACGGGCCGGATTCACACCTAAGAAGCAGTCACTTCTTAGGTGCGTATCTGTAGTAAAGGACCTACTGCGCATGCGTAGTAGGTCCTTTACGCAATCTACGTACCACTTCGGTATGTAGATTGCCTCCGGGCGGTCTTTAAAGACATAATGCCACCTCAGGTGGGAGGGCTGCAGGGAAGGGAGGGTTAGGGTGAGGCTGCGGGGGAGGGAGGGTTAGGGTTAGGCTGCAGGGAAGGGGGGTCCTAGTGTATTTTATGGGACATGGTCTTCCTGGTAAACTAACAACTAAATTAGCAAAACATACAATATTTTTTTTATAATGACCATATTATTGTTCTTTACAGAAATGGAACCTTTTGAATCCCTGAAATAAGTAATTCACCAAAATGAAATAGCTTTTACCCAGCCTCTTGCATTTCAGCCTTGGTGCATTTCTGCTTCACTCATCCAGATAATAAGACATTAATTATTAATGACTAGTAAGCAATGTCAAAAAATGGTAAAAGTGCTTGAAATGACAGATCTGAGGAGCACCGGTGTCCTAACCCTGCCATTTAGGATGAGACACATGCTGGGCGTAATTATCTGAGCTAGAAATCTGTCTCAGAGAACATCTTGAATATTTTTTAATTCTTATAGGAGATCCAGAGATTATGGGAGAGCCTTGGTAGAATTAATGTGGGGAATTCTGAATAGCAACTAAAATAAAAAAGGAGATTTAAAAATATAAGTTGAGAGAGTATTTTCTTTTAATAGACAATCATACATTGATAGGTTACCTGTCATGTATATGATTTGTTTGAATACAGTACCGTATTTCCCCATGTATAAGACGCACCCCATTTTTGAGCCTAAATTTTTTTAAAAAAATGATTTTTTATGAATTTTTTAAATATTATTTTTAGCTTTACTTACTTAAAAATCGGGTGCATCTTATACAGGGGATCAGGGAATGCAACATTGAACTTACCTTTGCTGTCCCTCCGGCTGTGTCAGGCTCTCTCCCACGCGGTGGGCACTGCACAATGACGTTGAGGTGAACTTAGGTCACGCAACGTCTTTGTGCAGTGGGCGACACGAGGGAGAGAGCCAGAGGAAAAGCTACTGGGGAGAGAGCCTGACACCGCCAGAGGGACCGCCAGAGGGACAGCAAAGGTAAGTTCAATGTTGCATCCCCTCATCCCCTGTATATGATGCACCAGATTTTTAAGTAAGTAAGGCTAAAAATAATATTTAAAAAATCCATTAAAAATATATATATATATTTTTAATGGATTTTTTAAATATTATTTTTAGCCTTACTTACTTAAAAATCTGGTGCATCATATACAGGGGATGAGGGGATGCAACATTGAACTTACCTTTGCTGTCCCTCTGGCGGTCCCTCTGGCGGTGTCAGGCTCTCTCCCCCGCAGCTGTGACTTCGTCTGTCTTCCTTGCATCGTGCACTGCACAAAGACGTTGCATGACCTAAAGTCACCTCAACGTCTTTGTGCAGTGGTGACGCGAGGGAGAGAGCCAGAGGCTTAGCTGCTGGGGAGAAAGCCTGACACCGCTGGAGGGACAGCAAAGGTAAGTTCAATTTTGCATCCCCTGTAAAAGACGCAATTTTTAGACCCATTTTTTGTCTATAAAAGGTGCGTCTTATACATGGGGAAATACGGTATCTTTAAATTGCTTTCTGTACACAGATACTGACCAGCTTTACTATCACACTGTTGTTTAGACTTGGGCTTGGAAGCATCACCTCTCAACTCTAATACTGTTTGCAACAGATGAAATATGACTCCCCTGCAATCATCATGGTTTAGCCCAGGAGTAACTAAGTTCAAGCACTTACTTAATTCTTGATTCAGCCCATTGAGCCTTATGCTAAATTCTGAATTTTTTTTTATTTGTAATTTGAAGTTAAAAGCAAAATATGCAACTTAGGGTCTTTTTTTTTAACTTTATGTATCTTAATCAGAGCACATAAAACTTAAGGTATCCCTATAGGATGTCTTTAGTTTAAGGCTACCTCTTTTTGCACCCAACAGGGTCTGTCAGCCTAGCAAGTACAGCCAATCAGGACAGGGTGCTGAGCCACTCCTCCACTCTGAACATCCAATAGCCTCCCTCCTGGTGTTGCAATGGCTCTCTCTTATCCTGCTGCAGTATTGCTCTACACAGAACACTTTGCTACATGACCTGAATGTGTAAATAGGCCACATCCCCCTAACACGACAGGAACGTTCTGGTTGTGTGCTTGTGGCCGGCGACACTCATGAACAGACATGACTGAAATTTTGGGGAAATGCAGAAACAGAATGATTTCTTGCCCCCCAACCTAATAATGAGCCAGATCCAGACCTAAGACCGTTAGCGTATTTACGCTCACCGTATTTGTAAAAACGATGTTTTGCGTGTTGTGTGCATGCTTGCGGCAGATGTTACGACCAAAAACTCTGAACGTACTTACGAGACTAGGATTAACGTAACTATGGACGAAGGGGCGTGCCAGACATATACGACACCTGTGCTTTGGAGGCGGGGTGAGGCATTTAAATCGTACAGTATGGGCGCGCTTAGGCGCATAAGTACGTTCAGCCATTACGGCCGACAGGAGTTACGCTTGGAAAAGTTAAGGTGGGGTTTGGCAAGCGTAAAACAGCAAAAAAAACTGTACGACCGAGGGGAGCGCATAGTATTTACGAAAGCGTAAAACCGCTATGCGTTGAAACGTAACCCGAACGTAGGTCTGGATCTGGCCAAATTTCATGGAGCCCCTGATTGCATATATAAAATACACCAGCTCTTCTTGTACTCTGCTGTTATTACGATGCCATTTAAGTGTGCCCCCTGGTGATTGAAGACTGGAATTTATACAGCTGTACTATATCGTTCTTCATTTATCTTGCCGTCTCCCATGAGAATGAGCGCAAACGGAATCTTTATATTAAGTCTTGTATTCCGTCTCCATAGTACCAGATATACTAATTTCTCCCAAAGCGTTATTACAATAACCTTTTACAGTTTGACCTTTACCTAACATTTACTAGACAAAGGGGGAGGTACGGCAGTGTCTCGGAGAAAGCGAAGGTAAATAGGGGTTTTCATCATCCCAGCACTGAATCCAACATTTAGAAATTGCTGAGCCGTATGTAGTAAAATGACACGAGCCATATTATAAAGTCAGACCTTCAATTATATTGTCATCGGCTTCTCATGTGGAATATTTATTGGTGGCGCGGCATCCAGTGTAAATATAAACTTTTTGTCACTTTGATATTTCTTTTCTTTGTTGTTGAATCAGACATATTTTATTGTTTTGGTTTTTTTTTTAAAGGGAAACATAAAAACATTAATAAAAAGGAGCGCTAAACAGGTCACGCGTTATTATAGGTTAGGGTCTGCAGTTCCGCATGGGCGTTACGAGTCTCCGCAACGATACTTCACATTGCGAAATAGGGACAGTCGAAAGTTGCTTAATTTTAGACTAATTTTAAACATTCACATTTCTTCCTGCCCCAAAGGAGTTTACAGTCTAATGGCTTGCTCCAAACATAAATTTGTACGTACTGCTCTCGTAACTTGTCTGCAGCGAGAGGTGAAGTTACACCGGTGCGATCCTATAATCCCCTCGCACTTTTTTGAAAGGGCCATTTTCTCCCAGCCAGTTTGCAACCGGCTGGGAATACCATTGCTTTAACCCTAACCCTCCCTTCTCCGCAGCCTGACCCTAAGACTCCGTTTGTCGCACCCTGACCCTAAGTGCCCCCTCCCAGCAGCTTCACTCAGGGACCCAAAGGCCCGATAACATGTAAAGGGAACGGTGCCCATACTCACAGTCATTCGTGACTTTTTAGTAGTCACCGGAGTGACACATATAACAAAAGGATAGGGACTCACCAACAAGAGGTGACTTGTGGGCAGGTGAGCTTAACCCAATATAGCTATATTGTGACCTAAACCTCTAAAGCATACAGTAGAGCGATTATCGAAAACAGCATGAAATCCCAGAAAATCTTAGTATTTTTCCGCTAGAGTCCTTCAAGATATCAGAGCCATATACTACATGTTTTTCAGGTTATAATCGGTGTTGTGTATACAGCCGCCTGCAGTTTAAGTGTTGAGTTTGTCTGGCTAGTTCGCTACAAAAAACTAAAACCACAATTGATCATATAATAAAATATAGAGATCTGCTGATGTTTTTTCAGTTAGTGATATTATATTTGGGTCTTTTCTAATTGGTGGCTAGTGCCCATAACTTTTCTGAATATGTTCCCTATAAACATGTTCCCTTAGGTAGTTTTTGTATCCATCTTCTAGTTATATTATTGTTTTTTCACTGTGACCACTTTGATTGATTAATATCACTTCTGTATATGCTATATGTTTAACATTGCTTATATGTATCTTGGAGAATTCTGATATTATTAAATGAATTATTTTGCACTGTAATTATTGTACCACCGTGATATTGTGAGAACATTTGCCAAAATTACTATTGTGAACTTAGATATATGTCCGTTGATCATATGTATTTTGTTTTAACCAGACCGCTAGCGCACTCTCCCCTCGCAGACCTGGTAGCTGTGGTGACTGACAGGGACTGCTTACCCCGCCTACGTTACCAGGGTAACCTGAGGCGGCAGGGCTGCAGCGACTTCCGGCATCGGGCTAGCCAGGGAGACACGAGGAGGAGGTAAGTGCGGTTCTTTTTAACTTTTACTATATATATTAGTTTGTTAAAGTAATATACACGGCAGGTGCACTGGGCAGGGAATTTTACAAAAAGCAAGGCATTGCCTGGCACGCTAGCCATTACTCAGTAACTAAATATGAATTTCTATCTTTAAAATAAAAATCAGAGAATTAGTTACAAAAATCTGCAGAAATTTGATAAGCTGCTCCGCCAACATCAAGGCTTCTCTGTGGGAGCAGTCCTAACTTTAATATTAACTCTAAATAGAGCCCTAACTTGGCAGAGCAGCTTATTAAATTTCTGCAGATTTTTGTAACTAATTCTCAGATTTTAATTTTAAAGATAGAAATTCATATTTAGGCTGTTTTACATTTGCCAAACCCTACTTTAACTTTACGCTGCGTAAGAACTGAAGTATGTACAGGCTACACGTATGTACCTGGCTAAGCACGCCAAGACTATATGATTTAAATGCCTCACCCCGCCTCCAAAGCGTATTTACGGGTGTTGTATGGTAGGCATGCCCCTTCGTACGTAGTTACACTGTTGATACTAGCCTGGTACGTACATTCAGAGTTACGCGGCGTAACATCTGCTGCGCGTATGCGCAGTAAATACTAGCGTAAAATCGCTCGAGTAGTTCTGGATCTACCTCTATATCCTTAATACCAATAGTTTCCGAAAATTCTTTTGTATGAAAACACAGCCAAACCGTTTCCTAAAAATATTTGATAGGTTTTTTACAACTATGCCCCCTGGTGGCAGATCTGATAACTGCGCTGCTGTACAAGCGATGATCAGCGCTCATTGTGAGATGCATGTAAAAAGGTTTTTTCATTTCAGTAAAAAATGTAATTAAATAAAAGCTTCATATCTACCTTTAGTTATCTGACCCAGCAGCACTGCAGAAAAAATACTCATTTCAATGGAAGCAGATTGTGGTATATATTGGAGCTTTGTTCAATTGGATCTATTTCAATCATTATGTTTTAAATAAAAAAAACAAAAAAATGGAGCTTGCTTTTATGAAACGATAAACTAGATGTTAGAAGGAATTCAGACTTAATTTACACGTTTTTGGAAACATTGGTACTGCTGAAATAGCCAGTTTATAGAGATACAGAAATCAAATTATAGAATTCACTTATTAAACTACATGAAAGTAGTCTTAACCGACTGCTGCAAAGTATTATGGAAAACAGCTCATCATTATAATGATAAGAAAGCAAATTAGTTCAAAATGACATCATTACTTGGTCAATTAGCCTCGTATCATTAAACCATGAAGCGATAACTGACCTCTGCAAAAGGAAAATGCCATAATATAGACACTTTACCAACTGACCTCTATGAAGAAAAGACCTCTGTGACATGGAGGTTCTTACCGACTGACCTCTGTGACATGGAGGTTCTTACCGACTGACCTCTGTGACATGAAGATTCTTACAGACTGACCTCTGTAACATGGAGGTTCTTACTAATTGACCTCTGTGACATGAAGATTCTTACAGACTGACCTCTGTGACCTGGAGGTTCTTACCAACTGACCTCTGTGACATGGAGGTTCTTACTAACTGACCTCTGTGACATGGAAGTTCTTACCGACTGACCTCTGTGTCATAGAGGTTCTTACTAACTGACCTCTGTGACATGGAGGTTCTTACCGACTGACCTCTGTGACATGAAGGTTCTTACCGACTGACCTCTGTGTCATAGAGGTTCTTACCGACTGACCTCTGTGACATGGAGGTTCTTACTGACTGACCTCTGTGACATGAAGGTTCTTACTAACTGACCTCTGTGACATGGAGGTTTTTACTAACTGACCTCTGTGACATGGAGGTTTTTACTAATTGACCACTGTGACATGGAGGTTTTTACTGACTGACCTCTGTGACATGAAGGTTCTTACTAACTGACCTCTGTGACATGGAGGTTTTTACTAATTGACCACTGTGACATGGAGGTTCTTACTGACTGACCTTTTTGACATGGAAGTTCTTACCGACTGACCTCTGTGTCATAGAGGTTCTTACTAACTGACCTCTGTGACATGGTTCTTATTAACTGACCTTTGTGACATGGAGGTTCTTACAGACTGACCTCTGTGACATGGAGGTTCTTACTGACTGACCTCTGTGACATGGAGGTTCTTACTGACTGACCTCAGTAAAATAGAGGTTATAAACAACTGATCCCTCTGATGTGGAGGTTCTTACCAACTCACCTCTGTAACGAGGAGGTTCTTACCAAAGTACCTCTGTAATAAGGTGGTTCTTGCTATCCGATTACTGTGAAATGGAGGTTTTTACTGACTGGCCTCTATAATATTGAGATTTACTGATTGACCTCTTTAACGAGTCCATACCGACTGACCCCTAAAAGGAGATTCTTACCGACTGACCTCCGTAATGAGGAGATTACTACCAATTCCCTTCTGTAAAATAAAGCAGGTGCTACCAACTAACCTTTACACAAACACAGTGCTTACCAACTGACCTTTATAAGGCAATTCTTACTGAGTGATGTTCTATTTGGGATACTTACTAACTATCCCTGAACAAAGGGAGGTACTTTTAATGTGTCTGTAATCTAAAACAGGTACATGCTGGCAGTCCCTGATGATAGGTAAATAATTACTTACTGTCCCTGATCTTAGGAAAATAAGTACTGATTGTCCCAGAGATCTGGAGGTAATTATTAATTGCCCCTGATTTTTAAGAGGCAATAACCTACTGTCCCTAAGCTAAGGGAGGTACTTACAAATTGACCCTGATTTTAGGGGGGGTAGAGCTGAATCCAGACTTAAGAAGTAGCTTGAAATTAAGGGCCGTATTCAGAGATCCGTTTGTTTAAAGTATGCAAATATATGCACGGCTGTTGCAAGGCAACACCCATGACACTCCCCTCACACAGATGGTGACTTACAAGTGCCTCGACCACCCTTATCTTTAAGTGTGAATTTCCGAGCGTATAATACCTCCGTATGTGCGTATATAACTAACCGTGCCCTCAAATGGTCTTTTAAATGCCCCCCACCCACTTACACGCATCTTTCACCGGATGGATTATAAACACGCCCCTCTGTACGGATCTTCCCATGTGTGATTCGCAAGTCCGTGACTTCCATGCGTAAAATCAACGTAGATAGCGTAAATTTAGTTACTACACATGCGCAGTTTATCGGATCGTAAAAATATGCACGGAACTTCCCGCAAAAATGGATCTCTGAATACGGCACCAAGAGAGGAAGGTTACACTTGGGCAAAACCATGTTGATTTCAGGGGGAGTCAAGTTAATTGTATTCTTTGCATGCAGGGATATATCTTTGAATTGCTTACTGCACACAGATACTGACCAGCTTTACTACAACACAGTTCTTTAGACTTGAGATAGGAAACATCACCTCTCAACTCTAAGGGCTAGATTTACTAAAGTCGTGTTTAAATTGCTACTCTAAATCGCTCCGCATCGCCGTAGTTATTTAGCGATTTGATGATGTCATATCGCTAAATTTACTAACAGAGTAGCGATTTGTAAACTCCAGCGATGTGTAGCGATTAAACTACAAGGAGTTTATGTTAAACTCACTGTAGTTTACATCGCTGGAGTTTAAATCGCTGTAGTTCGTGTCTGTGTAAAAAAAAAATGGCTGCCGCAGCAAGCCTTTCACCGTTGGCAAGCAGCTGCCTATAGTACTATAAGTTAAATCATGCACATGTGATACACTGCATGATTTGCCTTACTGTACTATAAGCGTCAGCATGCCAAGGGTTAATGGTATGCTGTCGCCAGCATCTTGTGTCCGATACACTTACACACACAAAAAAATCACCTCATGCACATAATAAAATACATATGTCCCCTCCGTCCCTATTAATATGACTAAATGCCTACTTAGTTATCTAAAAAGATAAGCCCCCGTCCGTCATGTTTAAAAATTAAAAGACACATGTCCTTCCTACTAACCTAATCTAAATACACATGCCTGTCTTGATACAATCCTAGTGTAACATCTGTCCCCATTCTGTGCT
>WWET01000439.1:209448-254525 GCA_011038615.1 Limnodynastes dumerilii | reverse complement strand
CCCCCCCCCCCAGTGAACAAATTTTGGAATTACGTTTGTAGAATTTCCCTTGAGACGCTTGAGATCTCCCTTCCTAAAAAATCCTAAAACATGGCTGTTTGGTCTTTCACTGGAAGACACTATTGATAAGGCCACGCATAGATACCTATTCTCCCTTAATTTGATGGTTTAAGTGGCCACAGCACGTAAGCGGCTGGCTGAGGACCCCACTATAATTGAAGACGGGGGGTCACTGGTTAATGATTTGGTGGCTCATGAGAGATACGTGTATAATGCAAGGAATGCACCTCATAAATTTCATAAGGTGTCGACCCCCTGAATGGACTCCATTTACTTTATAGGCATAATGCCATTTACTCCACAGCTCGACGCGGCACCTATGACTGGCTCTATTGATACGCTTGCTACTCTTTAATTGCTTAATAGTTTAATTGTTCAAATAATTGTTGGCTCTGATTGTATGGCCTGACAAAGGCAGTGCCTTATGCTGATCCCTATCATGAGCTGAATGTTACAAATCAAGACTAATGTTGAACTGTTTCTGGGCGGTTATGTTTTTCACCAAAACACTGCTTGATAATATCTTGTTAGATACAATGGACCTGATCCAGACCTCCGGCATGCACTCCCCCCGACACTCCCCCTGTGGCCGGCGTAATTACACACTGTTATGCTGGCTGAAGTTGGGGTAGCCTTCAACCGGCGTAACAGTATGTAATTACACCGGTCACAGGAGCGTAACTGCCCAAACCCAGCCCTCCCGCCCTCATTATCTTACCTCCCTCTGCCTTCCTTCCTTAACTATTGCGTACTTATGGCGAGGAACGCCCCCTTGACTGTAACTACGCAACAGTTAGGGACGCCCAATCCTAAGGAACGGGTTTCCCTAACTATGTTGCCTGGCGCATGCGCAGACCGGCAAAACTGCTGATCTTACACATATGACCGCCGTAGTTCTGGATCAGCCCCAATGTCTTGCTTATTTCGGTTTGTTTTTATGTTACTATGTCTAAAATTGAAAAAACTTTCAATAAGAATTTAAATGATTAAAAAAAAAAAAATTGGCCTTGTTTAAAACCTACTCTAATTTATAGGTGTGCAATAGATTGATACGCCAGAGCAGTGGTGTAACAAGCATGGGTGAGGGGGGCTCAGAAGATAGGGGAGGCATGTGTCTGCCACCCACCAGATGCTGTCACTGTCTGACAGCTTAATCAGTACTCACTGACCAGTCTATGGGGTATATTTACTAGTCGCTTTTTCCAAGCGATTTCAAATCGATCGTTTTCGACAATATTTTCCTGCGATTTTTTAGTTAACATTGTGGTATTTACTAACCAACGATTTATACCCGCGATTTTCAAGCGCCGTCAATTTGCACCGATTTTTCAAAGGGTAAATTGCTGTGATTTTCTATAGAAAAATCGCCGTCGCTATATGTTTAAAAAAAACAAAAACGCAGCGCAGCATGTTTGGAATGCTTAGCATCGCTGCGCTGACAGAACTACAAAGCGCAGCAAGTTTGGAATGCTTAGCATTGCTGCACCATTAATTTGTATTAAAAGGTGCCCTCTAGTGTCCGAATGGTCATTAGTAGCGGCGCCCATGAAGAGGAAGGAGCCTGTTGTCGGGACAAGTGTCAGAAGAGGCCTAAGAGCAGAAGGAAGGACCGGAACATCATCTTTAAGCAAGCGGACAAGATTCTTCAAGCAACTGGAGAAGTATTCTGGAGATTTGGAGGCCATATCTCCAGAAAGACATAAATACATTAGACCGTGCAAAGAAAAGCAACTAAAATGGTCCATGGCCTGTGTCACACAGCATACCAAGAAAGGCTAGAGGAACTAAACATGTATAGCTTGGAGCAGAGAAGGGAGAGGGGGGATATGATAGCAGCTTTCAATTATATCAAGGGTTGTGACCGGCTAGAGGACAGTGATATTTTTCAGAGGAAGAAGTGTAACAAAACACAAAGGCATTAATATAAACTGGAGGGTGGTAGATTTAAAGGAAAGGTACAAAAAATTACGTCACTGAAAGGGTGATAGATAAGTGGAATAGCCTCCCATCTGAGGTGGTTGAGGTTAACACAGTAGAACAGTTAACATGCTTGGGATAAATATAAGTATATTCTAAATCTCAAACTAAATTGAGGGTAAAATAGGGTCTAGCTTCAGTATAGTTTTAAATAAACAACTGGGCAGACTGGATGGGCCATGTGGTTCTTATCTGCCGTCACTTTCTGTATCTGTGTTGGTGGCTATAAGTCTTATCTGGAGGAAGAATAACTCTATAGCTGTGCAAATTGCTGACATAGAACAGGATATTAATGACTGGGGAGCTAACTGGAGATGGTAAGTAGCCATCTCTAGACACAGTAGCCAATGCTCAAGAATGTTGATGTCAAGGTAAGTCTAAATGGCAATGAGGTGGAAAATAATCCAAGTGAGTGAACGGAGAGTGCTGGTCCCCTCTGATAGGAGTCAGAAAGCAGGTCAATGCTTTTCACCATGTCTCAGTGAGCCAACATGTTGTTGTAGAAGCATTAGCTGTATAACCCAAGGAGAGAGCCATCAGCTTCATTGTGGTCAATAACACCTTGCTGTTATCTAGCAACAGATTGTTCTTGTAATGGGAGTATTGTGTGGCCAATTCTTAGTCAGGACGATATTACGGTACATACAATTACGTAACAATTATCTATGGCGATTCCCGGTTGTCTGTAACTGGTACTAACCATTGAATTTTTATTAGTCCACCTCTTTCCTATTCTTATATAATCCTTTTATTTCAGTTTCTCATCTCAATGACTGTTAAGCAAATTATATTTAAAATTTGTTTTATCAGCCAGCTTCTTTTCATTATTCATCCCCTTATTCACTTCCAACTCCTATTATTAGCTTATTTTCTTTATTCGCTTGTATTTATATGTGTACAATTCTACCCCTTTGTGCTAATCCATCTTATATACTTGTAATGTCATTCAGAGAAGGAAATAAATGCTATAAGTAAATTACTGAGTGCTGGAGCCTCAGGAGTGTTTAGTGGTAAATAATGGGAAAAAAAACATTCTTTTTTAAAACCAGGTATTTCTTTAAGCAAAACAAGCTTTGCCTTTCGGGTGAACCTACCATGCAAAACACAATGTTCTGATCCTTTAGAGAACAGAAATGAAAGCCAAATAAAACTGTAATTTTCTTCCCCAAATACAGATGCACCAGACCAAGATATCTGCAGGCACACGAAGCAATGAATGCTGCAATCCCGTATCTGAATTCAAATGAAGGTATTGCGGTGATGAGTAAGGAAAGCTGCGTGGAGAAGACCACCTGGCTTTAGAATAACTAATAACAATGAAAAATATTTAATTGGTTCTCCACTACAATACTGAACCCTCCATTACTGTTCCGTCTATCTAGAAATTCTTAGTAGTGGTAACTCCAAGACCCACAATTTGTTCTCCCAAGAAGGAGAGTTACAATGTTGCGAATCCAGACTAGCACACCCAATTGCTTACTCCAAGCTGCGACCACAGCAGCAATCTAATGCCAGTTACCAGTGCAAACGAGAATGCAAGACTTACAATCTCCAGCCCCTACCTTAAGATGGAGAAATACTGTCATCCACCGCACTCAGTGCTGGTTTGTAAACGGTCCAAGCTGGACCAGGATGCAGAGTGTAACCGCAAGCCTGGTGTTCACCAGAGCTCCTGGTGGTGGGGATGGTCTTGGCTGCAGAAAAGCAGCAGGTTGTGGCCCTCTGGATAACCATGCAAACGCCAAGATGGTGGACGGGATCTATGGGATGCAGGAGTAATGCAGATAGGTAGTGTAGGAGAGACTACCTGGACTGAATACTGCAGAGAGCAGCTGAACACTGGAAGTGCATACACAGGAGACACAGGCAGGATCCAGATGCTCAGGAATAAAGGAACCAAGGACCGGATAACTGGGACCGAAGACTGGAGACAGGACCTGGAACGGAGCCAGAACACACAAGAGGCCTAGAGGACACAACATTAGCAGGCAAAGATTCCTGTTGCTCTGACAGTGAGGAGATGTCAGAGGAGGGTTTAAATAAAGCTGAGTTCCAGCCAGGGAATGAGCCACATTGTGAACTAATGCCTGCAGCAGAGAGTGAATACCAGTAAGTGCTGGGAACCGTAAGAAGGTCATGTGATCAACAATAGTAAGCAAAAAACATAAGGTGCAGTGAAAAGTACTTTAATCATGACACATAAGTTAAAAAGTTAGGGCATGTGCCTTGGGCACCGATGAAGGTCTTGTTGATGGGGGCCTCATCCATGCCATCAGGACACACACACACACAACCAGAATCAAAATTCCAATGGTGAACAGATGAAACGAGAGGTCACCCTTTCTTTTCACCTGTCAAAACGACATCCGCCGGAGCAGCTGTCATTTTCAAGGATGAAAAAAACAGACCCTCTAGTGACTAAGACGTGCATACATGAGAGGAAGGGGGCAGTCCCTCTTCTCATCTGTAAAAAAAGTGATAGGCCATCACGGAACCTGCAAGGAGAAAAGGATGGCAATACCACTGCTACACGTGTCTAAATCTCCCTCGCCTGCCCTTGCAGTGTCACAATTATAAAATTTTCCCTGCATTTCATTCATAGTTCATAGAGATTATCCTCTTGCAGATGCACACTTTCTGTTTTTTCTGTACAGGTGCATCTCGTATCACGCACAGGATCTGATTATCAGGTGTCTCCATTCGTACTTAAACCTCTTTCTTACTGCCATCGGTGTCAGAGCAACAGGTATCTTTTGCCTGCTGACTTTGTGTCCTCGTATACACTCGTGTTCTGGCTTCCTGGATCTCATGTTTCACTGCTTTTAGGTTATCTGTTTTTCAGTCCCAGTGTTCCGGGTCTGCTTTCTGGTTTCAATGTTCCTGGTCGTCTGCTGCTGGCTTCCAGAATTCGCTGTCCACTGTTTGCTCCCTGGTTCTAGTTTCTGCTGTCCTCTGTCAGCTTTCCATTCTTGATAATCACTGTTACTAAGTTTTACTGTTTTCCACATCTGTTATTCCAATTACCACGCTCCAATCCATGCAACTGCCAGATGTCTGTGACCTGCAGCCAAGTCCATTACCACTATTAAGGGCTCAGGGGAATACCCGGACTGTGGTTAGATTCCGCACCTTTGATCTGGTGTGGTCTATCATTGGACCTGCGGGTGCATGGTGTGTGATATGCAGACATCTATAGCCATCCTGAAGGAGGAGAGGACTGATTGCTGGAGTATGTGACCCTGCAGTCACTTGGGGTAACCCTTGGGGCTACTACATGCATTTATTTTTCCTGGAGCTCTGACAATTTTTTAATACGGAAATGCCATATCTGTTTATCTTACACACTTTAAGTGGTGGCTAAAGGATAGAGGCAGTCAGACAAAATGACTCTCAAGTTGCAATCTCTAAATACAACTTTTAATTTAATAATGGAAATTGAAAATTAATATCATACAGCTGAATGGAGAAGTCAAAGTGTAATAGCCAATGTATATCTTTGTTATGCATCTTTAGGATGTACTTTGGAATGTCCAACTAAGCTCGGTTTTCACAGTGATCTTACTCTGCAGTCAGTGTGCTTGGCAGCCAGCCAACAATTACTCCAGTCTGCAGATGTCTAGGGTATGAGTCTCTAAATCCACCCTTGCTCCAGATACACCTGTCAAGGTATTGTATGCTGGTATAGAAAGCGTGTATTGTATTGTTCTTGGTTTTGAAAACCGGTATAATAATGAGGAGGGGGGGGGGGCATTATTAGATTTACCCTGGGTTCCATCAACTCCAGTTGCACTTTGTCACTTAGAAAGGGGGTGTCTCAGAAAACTGGGCCTGTGCACTTAGGGCCAGATTAAGAGGTTTGGACATCACCTGAATTCCATAAGCTGCTTGTGGAATTTGGGTTATTTATTGGCAACACTCATGCGTGCACCAGATGTTACATTATGGCTCTCCAGGCATATGGAACTTAGTTCCGTACGCTTGCAGATCCATCCAACAAGATGACAGATCCCCTCCGCCTGTTTAAACTTCATAAAATGGTCAGGGCGGGGCATTTACATTTTACAGTACGGGCTGGTCTAACTACTTCCATGTGGATAAGCGGTCATACTAACCACTGATCGCATGGGTGAATAAAGGATGGGTTATGGCAGCACAGCTGATGCAGTAACCACACGAGAGAGGGGAGTGACAGGGTAATTAATTCCCCTCCCCCTCCCCTCCTTTCCAGACCTCCATAAATCTGCATCCAGACCTTAGTAATTTTTCAAAGGCAAAAATAAAAAAAATAACCATTTTGCGTGAGTCTGGATACAGTCCAATGGGTCTGAGTTAGACTTTCAGGCTCGGGTTCACAATACCATACATGTTGCACATACGATCTTAAAACACAGATAGTAACTACTACGCATGTGTAGTAACTATTCTTTAAAGACCGCATATATGCAATCTTTGTAACGAAGCGATACGTAGATTACATAAAATAGTTACTACGCATGAGTAGTAGCTACTATCGGTATTTTAAGAACGTATGTGCAACACGTGAATCCGGGCCTCAATTTTCATGTGATCAGATCCCAGAGAAAAAGATTCAGAGATCCACTAACATTGGGGAGCTCTATCCAGATTTTTGCCATTTAGATTTGATCCGCTACCATGGACTGTTATGAGATTGGGGCCTACCTAAAGCTTCCCAACTGAAGAGCACAGAAATGTCAGCTGTACCATAGTTTGGATGGGTACACAGAGATAGGGGATGTCTAGAATTGCTAAGGCTTATGCGTAAGCGACGCATTCCCAGCACTCTGGATCTAAAGTTTCGTCCTGGGAACATTTTGAAGGCGGGGTAGGAAGTGGAAAATGATTGTTATGTGGGAGGACGGGGGATACGTTGATAGTACAGTGCACCTTCTATATTACCCAGACTTCCTTGCCATCAACACTTCAGAAGTTCCAAGGTAGAGGTCACCGATCGTATCTTCATACACACGAGGGGATTGGCCACACGGTTGGTTGGATTCAGTCCATCACGTTTATTTTTTGTAGTATGGGTCACATGGAGTGTTGCATACAGTAGTTTTGTAATTGCAAATGTTTCGGCATATCAAGTTTGTACCTGTGCGCCTCCTGGTGTAGCTAATGATGAAACACACAACAGAAGCTGGACAGGCTTTCTACAAAGTTACATATAGCTATGACTAGGATTGCAAACCACTCAATGCAGCATATTTTTATCAAATGAAAATGACTTGGATCTGTGAATTCAAAGCACGGTGTGTAGTGTTTCTCACATACAAACTTCCAATACTCAATATGTTCAGATCTGTAATCGCAGGTCTATCTCATATCTATCTATCTATCTATCTATCTATCCATCCATACTACGCTACCCTCTCCTATATACTCTTCCTTGAGTTTACTGAAACATGCACATGTATAGCACACAAAAACAGTGTATGAATATCGAAAAAAATGGAGCCACAAGGCTTGTGTTCCTGGAAAAATGAAGGTCGACTGTGTTAATATATCGACCTTAGTGTTGATGACAATAATTAAGTCAGAAATGGTTCAGAGCCTAACCCCAAACTGCTGGACTAAACTGGAATGCTGGACTGGACTGGATTGCTCCAGAGACTGAACTGGACAGCGGACTGCTATATTGAACTGGATTGCTCCAGAGACTGGACTGGACTAGATTGGATTACTCCAGAGACTGGACTGCACAGTGGACTGCTGGACTGGACTGGATTGCTATAGAGACTGGTGTGGACTGGATTGCTCCAGAGACTGGACTGGACAGAGGACTGCTGGAGAGCAGGCAGGCTGTTAACAGAGGTGCCAGGTAATGCTGGAAGCAGTAGTGCAGGTAATGCTGGGAGCAGTAGAGCAGATAATGCTGGAGAAAGTAGTGCAGGAGGCAGTAGTGCAGGTAATGCTGGAGGCAGTAGTGCAGGTTATGCTGGAGGCAGTAGTGCAGGTTATGCTGGAGGCAGTAGTGCAGGTTATTCTGGAAGCAGTAGTGCAGGTTATGCTGGAAGCAGTAGTGCAGGTAATGCTGGGAGCAGTAGAGCAGAAAATGCTAGAGGCAGTAGTGCAGGTAATGCTGGAGGCAGTAATGCAGGTAATGCTAGAGGCAGTAGTGCAGGTAATGCTGGTAAGCTTGGAGAAGCAGGGTTGATTAGTGAAGCAGCTGGCTTGGAGAAGCAAGCTTGATTGGAGAACCAGCTGGGCTAGGAGAAGCCTCCAATGCGCGTTAATTGAACCATGAGCGTATTTGTTAGCGCTCATGTTTGAGCTTCCCTCCCGTTATAAAATACGCGTGTGTATTTCTGTATCTTTACCCATGCAATAACAAATGTCAGCACAATCACTTCCCATAAGCAGGCACAATCACTTCCCATAACCATCCCTGCCGTCATATGTCTGTAATAATCTATTTAGGACCTTCTGCACTTGAATGTCAAAAATCAGACTGCAGCAACCCAGTAATTACATATTATTGTTGAAGAGAATAATAGAAAATAACTTTTTCTGATTGTTGTTTTGTTTTTTTAAAACTTCGGTCAGTGTCATTTATCACTTTTCAATTTTCTCTCCTACTTATTTTTAAACCTACAGCTATTTAACAAGAATGTGGCATTATGTAACCATAAAAATCCTACCATCAACATTTTCTCTATTCCATCTGCTGTATACTTCAATTTATTTGAGTTGCAGGCTGCATAGATTTATGTGGAGTATCACATTTCTGTTGCCACTGTGCTGGGAGGTGATCAGGAGCATAGAGGAGCTGTACTCTTGAATGTTTTCATGAATTTCACCCTCACGTCATAATACGCACCTTGATGAGGTGTGCAAAAAATGATGTAAAATAACGCGCAAACTTTAACGCGTGTAACGCAACTAAATTGCAAAGATTCGCACTTGCAATGCATTGAAATAGGGACAAAAATATGCGCGATAGACAAAAAAAATGCGTAAAGAAACGGAATTGAACGGGGACCAAAATATGTGTGCGAGAAAAAAAAATGCAAATTAGCAAAATACACAGAAAAAATACACTTTGCGTTCAACTGGATCAGGCCCTATGCTGCAATGGAGACTGTGCAGGAGGCTGCCACTATTTGGAGTGGCACCTCTGGAGAGCGGGCATGACATGGGAGAGCCGCTGACAGATGGCTCCTGACATGGTAAGTGTGGTGGCGTCTGCCGCCAAGTGTGACAAACCCTAACTAGACTTCAGTGAATTCCATATGCCAGAATATGTTAGGCACATAAGAAGATAATGCCCTCACCTCCCTCAGCACTCCCTTCTCATGTACAGAACTTAGCTGATTTACGCATCAATAACCCTACCTTAATGTTTCCGCACGGTTCTCTTGCTGTCTGGAAGTGTCTTGCCGTAAGGAAGTGCCTAACCCAGCTTATACTGTCCAACTTAAATGCCTCCCCTGCCCACAATGCGTGTAGTCGATATTTCAGAGTGTGTCAGACCCAGAAATACAGAACTCTGAATACACGGAAACCAATTCCATACGTTCAGATTTCTGATGCGTAACATCTGCCACCTTCATACTCAGTGTTCTCACACAACACAGCTAAAGTGTGGGCCTTGCATAAGCCAGCTGGGCTATTAAGTCTGGATCCGGCTCCTTAACTTTAACTGCAGAATAACCCGAACTCTAAACGTAACATAACCTTAAATTATACCGATAATACTTACCTGTCAAGGACACATCCCAGTAGAGCTCCAGTCAATATCATAACGCGGATGACGTAGTGTACATTAACACTGTACATTAATGCTGCTGGAACGGACAGTGTTGAGCTCCCAAATGTCGAGATGGTTAGTACAGATTCCTGGAGGGTATTCCCCCTGTGAGCACCATTGTATCTAGTTATTCATCCTAACTATGCAATGTATAAAAGGCTATTAGTTAGAGTACTAAGTACTTCTTGTTTGTAAAAGAGCAGCAGTCAGACAAAGAGAAGCCACTTGTTTAAAGAAAATAAATTACAAAAGGGAAAAAAAAGCAGCTCAATATGAAAGCCGTGGGTGAACATTTTATTATCAGAAGCTGCTATCAAATAAATATGCTTCAGAAGGGTTTAGAAATAAATGTGATACAATTTTGATGATGGCGTCTTGTGGTTGTAAGGATCACTCTTAACAGCTTCGAAAATAACATTTTAGATGTTACTGCTTTGCCACACGACCTCTGACTCTCCGGCAGACATGGAGCGGGGAAGGAGCCTCTGGATAGTGTGAGATTGGCGGCTAAGTCTAACATCAGAGACTATCTCTCTGCAGGCTGCTGATTGGTGGATTCATGCACAAGGCCACTGAAGTCCCAGCTCATATAACTGACATGCTGTGCTTTGTACTGTGACTTTTTGTCCTTTCTCGTATTCTATCACAACGTCGCCTTAAGTTATGAGATGAGTCTTCAGCTTTCTAATACGGCTAGAAAATGAGATTTGATGGTTTGCAGTGTATTTGTAGGGGAGGATGAACAACATATTTTACCTTAATGCAGAAAGTTTTAAAACGGTGGCTAATGAATAAAAATATTTATTTTTCTGTGCTTTGCAGCAGACCACAATGCATTAAATCTTTTTTTTTTTTCCAGTGATTACAAATGCAGACATTAAACACGTTATCCCAGAACACAGGATAGGATACCTCCAAACACAGTTTGTAAAGCCACGTCACAAAATCATGGTCCCTTGTGAGCCACACAAAATGTATTTTGTTATTTTCATTTTGCCTTTTAAATGTCCACTAAGTCCAATAGAGTTATCCAACTCTATGAACACTTATCCAACTCCTGTCCAATCCCACCTCTGAACAACCAGTTGGTCAGACATTGGATATGTATGTATGCTCACACGAGCGCTCGTTACATAAAATTCTGGTTCCCCCGGTCGTTTCAAATGATTTAAAAAAACTTACTTAAAATAGGTCAATTTAACCGCGCCATTCACCCAACCAATTTACCACGACTGCTTTATGCAAACCTTCTCCAGATTCTGACATCACGCATCGCCTTTGAGGGTGGTCTGGTGAAGACTGGCATAGTGTGGATGGTGACACAGTTGTTTGAGCAGATGGTTTCAGCAGATGCAGGTCGGAGGTCTGCTGTAAAATTGGACAGGTGCGTATCATGGACTGGCTGTTATATCTGTAACCTTGGTATGCTGTAGGATTGTGGTCTGGAGTTGGATCTGAAGAGGATTGGACAAGTGTGTGCCCAGATTTAGGCTCCCAATTACATATTAGACAATGAGATGCAACAGCCTCCCCTAGTGCTGGAGAGGTGGCATGAGGTGACAATTACATCTACGGAGTAAGCATGTGGAGATTTTGGGTTTAGTTCGACACTGAGAACGGCCCTTTTTCAACGGGGCCATTTTCGACACCCAGTTTCCAACGAGGGACCGCCAAACAACTGTTCTTTCCCTGCCGGAGTGAGGTAAGCGAACATCCCCAGGAGGAATCCCTAGTGCAACTAGTGAGTATTTCCCCAACCCTTGTCCTAATCCTCACCTTCCCCTTCCATTACCCTAACTCTCCTTTCCCCGCAGCCTGACCCAAAGTCTCCCCTTCTACACTTCATCCCCTCCCTGTAGCCTAACCTCAAGACTCCCCTGCTATGCTCCATCCCCTCCCTGCAGCCTAACCCTAAGTCTCCCCTTCTATGCTCCATCCCCTTCCTGCAGCCTAACCCTAAGTCTCCCCTGCTATGCTCCATCCCCTACCAGCAGCCTAACCCTAAGTCTCCCCTTCTATGCTCCATCCCCTCCCTGCAGCCTAACCCTAAGTCTCCCCTTCTATGCTCCATCCATTCCCCGCAGTCTAACCCTAACTTCCCCTTCTACACTACATTCCCTTCCCGCAGCCTAAGTCCACTAACCTGTCCGGTCAGGTACAATTAGTTGCTGAGCAAGGTATTGGATGTTGGATGTCGGAAAGCTGTCGACATAATGAATGGGCAAGTTGCCTAAAAATGAGATCTTTTGGCATACTCATCCATTCAATTTAAAAAGTTTTTAATTAAGCACATTTTGAAATAGAGCCATCTGACTGGCTATGTCGAAAGTGTGATATTCATAGAGGTGAACACAACCCAGAGATTTTCATTAAATAACATACTATGTAAAATGTAGAGGAAAGAGAAAGCTTGTAAATCACATACAAAATCAATAGAATTAACTTACCTAGCAGGTCATGTTTACAGCATATCCCTGTTTGAGCACAGGTGAGCTAGCTGGGACAATACTGGAGTTCAGCAGATTGGAAAGATACACAAATAACCTATTGGGACAGAATGTCTGCACTAAATCTTATAGCTTACTGTAAAGCTGACTCTCCAGAGCATGGGTGATGCATGGGGAGGTCTTTTTAATTTGGACTACTGTACAAGGTAGATCATATCTCCCCCCTGGCATGTTGTATATAATGAGCATGAAGACCACCTTCCTGGGCAAAGCGAACACCACACTCAATGCATTTATAGTCCAGCTTTTCCTCCCACCTGTCCCGGTCTTTCCGGTGGGTGAGCAGATGACGCCGGTAGTTGGACGCTTGGCTGAAACTTTTTTCACAAAGGCTACAGGTGAAAGGTCTCTTGCCAGTGTGTATTGCTCTGTGCCGTTGGTAGTTGGATTGCTGGTTAAACCTCTTGCCGCACTGTTGGCATTGGAAGGGCCTCTCTCCTGTGTGAATGCGTAGATGGCGCTTAAAGCGGGAGGCGAAAAAGAAAGTCTTACCACATATAGGACAGACTTGAGGCTTCCCTGAGATATGCAAGTTCCTGTGCTTATCAAAGGTCCTCTTCGTCTGGAACCGCCGTCCGCAATCGGGGCAATGATATGGCTTGGGATCTTCGTGTACCCACTGATGGACACGTAGAGTTTCTAGCTGGGTGAATGCCTGTGGGCACACTGAGCACTGGTAAGGCCTCTCCCCCGTGTGGATACGCATATGCCGAGACAGTTTGGTTGAGCAGTTAAACGCCTTCCCACACCAGACACACACTCTGTCCTTGTGATGACCCTGCTGGTGTCTACGGAAGGCAGGCTGGCTGGCCAATTGCTTGCCACATTGGGAGCATTGGTAACCGCGCTGGCCGGTGTGTTGCTCATGATGACTGTGTAAGGCCAGTAACCAGCAGAAGCGCTGCCCACAGTCCGGGCACGAGTAGGGCTTCTCAATGCCCTCTGTGGCTCCCGCACGGGCCATGTCGCAGTCCTTGCAGGTATAGGAGAGGTCTACTTCGTGATTGCGCTGGTGCAGGTTGCGAGCTCGAAGCGTTTGGAAAGTCCGTCCACAGTCAGGGCAGGGGGGCGGTGGGGAGTCATCAGTGGTCAAATGGGTGTCTGAACTGTCCATTAATAAATCTGCAAAATGAGTAAACATTGGTTTTAGAGATGAATTCCAATACAGACACAAACATATCCTTTATTTTTTTCCATCCATTAAGTGCTCATCTCTCCCTGGCTGAATACTCTGTTGCATATATAGTACATATACACTATACTGTACTATTTGCATGCTTGAAACTCTTCCGTGTACCACCCCGTCCTGCGAATTTGCAGAAGTCTTGATCTGGTACAATGTTTATATGCAAAGTGGATATCATTTTCTCAAGGTGACTTTAAATTCACATAGATCGGGGCTATGCTATGAGTCCACTGGGGTGGATATAAAATACACCTGTGTGCATACAGTCCTGTATAACTCTAGCAGCAGACTTACAGAAGTTCTACATACCACATAAGCAGGTACCGATAACCTGGAATGCTAAAGATGCTGTGAAACACACGTGGGGTTTGCGGGTATAATGTGCCAAATTGCAACACATCGATTTCCAGCAAACCAGGCGCAACTGCAGGGATTTCATTGCGGCTTGAATTGAGCAAGCGTGTACGCCACGAACAATCAGGGTGCGACTGCTATAACCTAAGTTTTACAGCCTAACCCTCCCCTCCTATAAACCTAAATATAACCCTCCCCTTCTATCAGTCTAACCCTAACCTTTCCCTTCTATCAGTCTAACCCTTACCCTAAACCTGCCCTGCTATCATCCTAACCCTTCCCTACTATTAGCCTAGTTCTCCCCACTATCAGCCTAATCCTAACTTTAATCCTTCCCTTCAACCTAAGTCTCCCCTTCTATCAGCCTAACCCTAAATCTCCCCTTGTATCAGTCTAACCCTAATACTCCCCTTCTATCAGTCTAACCCTAACACTCCTCATCTATTGGCCTAACCCTTACCCTAAACCTCCACTGCTATCAGCCTGACCCTTTCCTTTCCTATCACCAGTCTAGCCTTCCCCACTATCAGCGTAACCCTAACATTAACCCTTCCCTTCTGTTAATCTAACCCTCCCTTTCTATTAGCTTAACCCTAAATCTCCCCTTGTATCAGCTTAACCGTCCCCTTCTATCAGTCTAACCCTTACCCTCCCTACTTATCATCCCCGTAGACCAACTGGGAACGGTTACTTATTTGAAATAGGGCCATTAGCTATACCCGTTCCCAATTGTAAAATTAGCAATACAGCCAATTTCAACACTGATAAAGCCACAATTCAGCTGTCTATCTGTGTAGAAAATCAGCCATTCGGACCGGCAACTGCATCCTGTGAAACTCACAGCATACGCAGAATGGCTTGTGGAAGAGTGTTTAGCTCCCAGGCGATATAACGCTCCCCTCTGCCCCTCTTTATTTGAAAATCTGCATTGTCTGTTTGCATCTTCTTATTACATTCTACGCATGCTTTTTCCACCTTTGGTATATCAGAGGATTCCCTCATGCATAAACTGGTCCGTTCCTGTATCTCAGTGTTAAATTGGTGCTGCGTCAGCTTCCCTTAGAAATCAAAATGACCCAAAAAAAAATAACATTGGAGACTTCAATTGGAGTTTATATTGGAGCCTGAACAAACAGAGCTGAAACATTTTGTAAAGGTCATGTATCTGTTTTTTTGAGTGTGATTCTCCAGCTGTGTTGCCTTTTATGTGCTGCTGTACTGGTCTGTGCGGTGCAGTCACTCTTATTTTGCCCAATTATTGATGCATTTACTATTTGGATTATCACAGGGTTATTTTATTTTAAGTAACCAGATTCGGCATTAGTCTTTCTGCATTTGATGTGCTACTTTTGATAGTAATTGAAAAACAGAAAAAACAGTGTCTCTTGTGACATCCATTCCAGTGATGAAATTTATAAACAAAGACATCAATTATTTAAACCTACTTCTTTGTTTAAATGTCACTTTGGAATTAACAAGCTTTCTCCATTGAGTTTAGCAGCCGAATAGAATTTAGCAGTAGATAATAGGAACAGATTGCAATTATACTCATCAAAATGTATGACGGCAGGAGAAAACTGAATTCATTAACGTTAATTAAAAGGGAATGTATATATATACATATTTTTCTTTCAATCTAGACCCTGTTCTTTTATCCAGTGCAGCCTTTCCTTGTGCATCTATTAGGACTTTAAAGATCCAATGGTCAATTTCCTAAGGCATGCGTAGGTAATATTTGGCATCACTGGTGTTGTGAAACTACAGCTCCCAGCATCCTCTAACAGCAGCAACACTGCTGATACCTGGTAAGGCCTCATAGCACTTGTAGTTTTGCAGGATCTAATGCTTATCTAAAGGCAGCCATTTTTTGGGCTAAGGAAATATGCAGTAAACAGCAATTTCCAAAATCTAACAACACTCCAAAACGCAGACAAGTTTCTGCAGAAAGTATATCTATATTCAGGATGGTAAATAGAATTTCTAAATATAATAGAAACCCCCAATCGTTAGCAGGCTGGTAGTAATTCTATTTGGGTTGAGAGTCTCAAATACTTCCTTGACCTTCTAGACAAATGCTGGCTATATACTAGGACGATTATTGATCCCAGAAGGGGATGGCCCGATAAACGGGACGATTTCCCACCAGGGAAATGTCCCTTTATTGGCCCCATTCACCAGAAGAGGGGAAGGGGCAGAGCTTGTACTATATTGCTCTGACAGCTTTGATACCTTCAAAGCTGTCAGAGCAGCATAATACATAGATATGCAGAAGCTATTGCAGGGAGTAGTACAGACAGGGATCAGCCAAAGCCACGCTTCACACTGTGCAGCTTCGGCTGATCCCTGTCTGTACTACTCCTGCCGCTGCTGTATATCTATGTACTATGCTGCTCTGACAGCTTTGTAGTATACCTTCAATGCTGTCAGAGCAGTACAGTACATAGATATACAGCAGCAGCTTTGAAGAACAGGGAGCCTTTCAGATAGCTGATTGGCTCTCTTAAAATATTGGGAGCTTTCTCCCGATATAAATCAAACATGTTCAGAGACCAAATAATCCTACCAGAGCATTTCTGGTGCGTCTTTTGGTGTTTAAAAAAATTGACTCTGGCCGCCAACTACAGCGATTATTTGTCCGATCACCGATAACTGAGTGATCAGGGCGATACTCACTCTAGTGTATGGCCAGCTTTAGGGTTCTTAAACTGGGGTCCATAAGATTTACAGGAAAATATATATTTTCACCTTTATTTTATTAATCCCTTATGAATGTAGGCCAGGCCAACCTGTGGCTCTCCAGGTGTTGTGAAACTATGAGTCCCAGCATGCTTTGCCTACAAGAAGAGGTTTGTTATCTATAAGAAGCAGTCCATAGCATTCATTAACCGCCATAGGGGGTCTATGGCACAAAGGAGGTTAAGAACCTTTGGACTAGAAGGCCAATATATATCACCTACTGGAAATAATGGTAATGGGTCCAAAATAAGTGCAAGATCACCTGGGGTAGTGTCAAACTCATCTGACTTTTCCTTCCAGTGACATCCAGCCATGTTCTCGGTGGACGACATCTCTATGGAGCGGGGACACGAGAGGAGGCCCTGAAAAAAAACAAAGATTACCTTTTTGTGATACATGAATGTTCCTAATATGTGATGTGGCAGACTAAGTAATCTCAAGAAAGAAGTCTTGTTATTTTTCTTTTTAAAAAATACTCTGTGTCCCTTCCTACCACCTTTACATGAAGTTGGAGGCACATATCCAATGTTTAAGGTGAATCTGAATGTCATTGGGCTGGATCCAGACTAAAGTAAGTGCTTGAAATGAGTTACTTCTTCGCTAAACCATGTTAATTGCAGGGGAGTCATATTCCATCTGTTGCAAACAGTATTAGAGTTGAGAGGTGATGTTTCCTATCCCAAGTCTAAATAACAGTGTGATAGTAAAGCTGGTCAGTATCTGTGTGCAGTAAGCAATTCAAAGATATATCCCTGCATGCAAAGTATACAATTAGGAGTAACTAATTTCAAGCACTTAATTAAGTCTGGATCCAGCCCAATGTTTGTACTTTATTTGGTGTACGAACAGAGACTACTGTGCTCGTGAGCGCTTACTATCTAGAGAAAAAAAGGTAAGGCTAAAACAAGAGCATACGAAGTAAGCAAATGGTATAGTATATTGGCACAGCAAGAATGACATTAACTAGAAAATCTGTAGGTTTAAACCAATGGATGCTGGTGGATAGCCTTGATTAGCTGTATAAGTCTATTCCTTAGGTGTGGAGCAGCACGGGAGAAGAGTTAAATAATGATAATAATGAGGACTAGGGAGTGTACAAAGGGGCCCAGAATGAGAAGAGGTCAGTGAATTTTTGGCTCAGAGAAACTGGAATTTAAATTACATTTAGCAGAAATAGAAGGCTAATATAGAGATTGTTAATGCTGTTAATTTCTTAATACTTAATTTACTTAATAGAATAATTGCATATTATCTGATGAAGTCAATATACTGTTATGCACAAATGGTGCAACCACATTCTATCATTCTGCCAAAACAAACATTCTTACGATTATTTGAGCTCAGTCCTCATCTCTAAACCTCTATTTGTGAGTAAATAGATGGCCAGTCGGTAAATGTGTTGTAGCCGATCTGATAATCACGATGTGCTCACATGTGAGTACTCTAAACGAAGTGTCCTTGTCTGAAACACGCCTAATGTGTCTGAACACAGTGTGCATGTTGTATACACAATCACTGCTAATATCACACAGTCACTTCCTCAGTTTCAACGACTCAAGTCTACATACCCAGGAGAGAAAAAAGTTTCCACAGGGAGACTGAGCGCAAAGGGGGGGGGGGTGACGAGTCAGGGAGCTGAGGGTACAAACAACTTCACAAAGACTCACAACAAATAAAAATGCTGGAACTGGAGGAATTTCCCCTTAGACTGTTTTGTATTATTGATTTCACGCCTCACTCTTGAATGCACGGCTGTCAACCATTAGTAAAGTTAGGGAAATTATGTAGAAGTTTTATATGCTGAATTCTCAACACTTCTGCATTTTAAGTGTTTTCAACTCTACTTCACCAGCTTCATCTGCTATATTTGAGTCCAATTCTACTACCTTTTCTTAATGTCCTAAAATAATGTAAACAAAATTATATATTTTTTTCCTTACTAGGCGGAAATGAGTCTTTACATAGGAGTTTGTATATTACATTAGATAGTAAATAGAGCAATAGGCTTCATGCTGATTGGTTCAGTTGAATTGCTGCTGCTTTTTCACACTGTACATAAGTGCAGGTCTGCACCAACCAAGCAGAATGCAGCAATAACCATCCATAAGACTGGTTTGAGTTTGTGAATAAGCGTTACCTCTTAGTCAATGTACAACACAAGCGTTCCTCTTAATCTGTAAGATGTGGTATACAAGTTATAAAGTCATTTTGGTGAAATTTGTACACTTGACAACATTAGCGTAACATTGAATAAATGTCTATGAAAATGTGCTTGACGGGGTTAATTTACTAACACTATGGCCAGCAGTATTATTAAAACAGTAACCCTAACCAGTCCATCACTGCAGCTTAACCCTAATTATTCCATTACGGATGTGGGTTCCCGCTTAGAATGGACCTATTTCAATTTTTGCGTATTTTTGCAAATACGTGCGTACTTCATTTAATCGTAAGTGTGAATCCGGTCCCATATCCCTAAACTGGACCCATCCACGTCATTTTACCTATGTTTTAGTATTAAAGCGTGGACCCCGGCTATTGGAAGTCTGTCCGTGCTATTAGTTACATTGGAGGCACAGGTCAGCATAGTGTCTGCCCAGGATTAAAAAATTTTTACAAGCTTCCACCATTTACTAAAGCTGGAAAGTATAAACAGGTGAGCAGAGGGGCATAATATACTCCCACAGTGACCCGGGAACACAGGCCAGGATTCCAACACCCTACGATACACCCAAACCAGAAGCATTATGGGCCGTATTCAGACATCCGGCCGCATTGCATATGTGGCCGGAGTTTACCATGATGAACTACTGCGCATGCGCAGTAATTTCGTTACGCTATCTACGTTACTTTTTGCAACGTAGATTGCGTATATGCGGTCTTTACGTTGCATTGCATATGCGGCCCTATATCTGTCTACAATTTGTTCATATAAAATATCTATAATAGGCTGCCAGAAAGGATCCCTCCAGGTTTAAATTATTCGGCCAACCCCTGTCGTTTCTCGCAGAAAACGCTACACGTTTTAACGGAAGTTATCATGTAATTATAGCACACAATCTGCCAACGTGGACCTCGGACCAAAAGCAAGGTTGGGCACCCCTGCTGCAGATGAGAAGGTCAGCGGCATATAGAGAGATAACATGAGATTAGTTCTGACACATCAAGGCAGACGCTAGGCCCGCTCTACTGTTTCATGTAGAAAGCCGTGATCATTCACCATTTCAAATCCCTCCTTCTCCCATTTAGATTTCCTTCAAAAGGCCACAGCAGCCGAGGTGCGTCTTCCAGCGAGCTCTCCTCTGTCTAGCATGGGCTGGAAAAACAGACGCCATTCAGACGGAAGGATATTGATTTTCAGGTCGTTAATTGAGCACACAAGCTGTGAGCGGTTAGGTCTGGCTCATGTACAGCAGTTACTTGCTCTGAGACATGCAGTGGATTTTCAGGGGAGGAGGTGAAGTCATATCCCATGTATGTTCCATAAATACATCTTCAAAGACTATCAGACCCTCATCAGTTATAATGTACCACCTCCCCTGATAGTTTCCAGATATTGTCTATCGATTGCAGAGGAGAGATTCCATTATGCAGTCATTCAACTACTCCATTGCCTTTAAGTGTCATTATCTATTTGTGTTCATGGATATACCGCTTCAGTCTCCTCCTAGCCTTTGGTACACATGACATCTATTGCACTGGTGTTCAGGGCAATTTCTAGAGGTGTGCCCCTTGAAATCAGCCACCCTTTAGGTCATGCTGCCCTCCCAAGTCACATAGACCGCGGCTCACACAGACACCGGCCGCATCAGATAACAGATGAGGCCGGCATCATTCATCTTAACTGTCCTGCATATACAGGGCCCTGTAGTACCAAATCATTTTCATTGACTAACGCTCTGAGGTGGTGGGTGGGGGGGTTTAGTGGTGGCAGAATTTTTTTCCACCTTGGCTCTGCTAGGTCTGGAAATGGCCCTGCTGTTGTTAGCAGATAGCAAGCCAGGATCCCCAGGATGGTCGTCATTATTTGCAGGCTATGGGGCGTATTCAGAGATCCGGTTTTTTTAAAGGTACGCAATTATACGCACGGCTGGAGCAAGGAAACTCCCACCAACAACCCCGACACTCCCCCTCTCCTGGACGTGCGGTCTGTAGCTTACGAGTCCATAGACCACTCTGATCTTTCCATGTGCACTTCCGTGTGTATATGTGCTCTGTCCGTGCCATTCTCGATAACCGCGCCTCCATGTGTTCATTTAAACGCCTCCCCCCACCCACTTTTATGTCAATTTCCCCATACGTCTGATTTCCGTGCGTATGTCCCCACGTGCAATTCACATGTACGTCCGTTAGGCACTTCCGAACTTTCCTCAAACACAGATCTCTGAATACAGCCCTATGGCTGACAATAAGACCCTATTGTCAATGGGCTGGTCGTCCCCTTGCAAAGTGCACCCCATGTGGTTGCCCAGTCTGATGCCACAAAGGATGGACCTTATATGGTATCTAAGTAATCCTAAGTAATGACAAATACATTGGCTTCTATATAATACACAATGCCTAGCCTGCCCTACAACGCCATCAATACTCCATTTGCATACATATCGTTACTCTCCTTTCATACTCCTTAAATGCTCTTATACCAGGACTTCTTCCATGCTGCACACATTCTGTAGAACAACATACCTCTCCCAATAAGCCAATTTTCTACCTATTTATCTCCAGCAGCTTACAACTCTCCTTCCCTTTACATGGCTTCCAATTGTCGGCACAAAAACTTAAATGCCAGCTTTTTTGATAAAAATAACGAAATAAAAACACTTATATGTAAAAAAAAAACCAAAAAACACAGGGCCGTATTCACAGATCCGTGGAGTTGCGTGCGTATTTTTAGGTACGTTTTAACTGCGCATGCGTAGAAACTTTATTTACGTACGTTACATAGAATATACGCACGTATGTGCTTTTGGCATGGACATGTGAATCACACTTGGGGACATACATACGGAGGGGTGGGGTTGAAATACGGACTGGAAAAGTTATGTGAAAGAGAGTGTGGGGGGGGGCATTTAAATGAGCCTTTGAGGGCGCGGTTAGATAGAATTGCACATACGGAATACATATACGCACGTAAAGTTAGAGGTGCTCTATGGAGGTGTAAGTCTACGATTGCATGGCCGTGAGAGGGGAGTATCATGGGTGTTGGCTTGCTACGTGCCTGCGTATATTTGCGTACTCTGAATCCGGTCCACAGTTCCTTACCTACTGCAATCTTCTCTGGCTTTGTAGTCTCATTTGCAGTGCAGGCTGCATGACTAAGGACGTGGAAGAGCAGTCACTGCAGTTTTTCCACCACCACCACCGCACAGCCACTAATCCCTTAACCTGCTGAAACTGCTTGGAAAATCAGGACCACGCAGCTGGGCGCTTCTGTCCCAGCAGTTTCAGCGGGCGAGCGGAGGAGAAATAGACTGCGGAGGAGATGCGTTACAAATCTGAATTCCACTTAAGCTCTATGCCCTCCAGAGAGATTTTGAAAAGGACAATCTGTAGTAGGAAAGCTAAGAAAGACTTTAAATTAATTCTTAACATGACATCTTATGTTATACCATTAATGTTAGATTATCCAGAGCTGCATGACTTTAAGGACCGTATGCAGAGCACCGGACGTATAACAAATACGTCCAGTGTTTCGCGATTTTGCCTACTGCGCATGCGTAGTCAATTTTTTTACGTAATCTACGTATCTTCTGTTTACGTAGATTGCGTATATGTGGCCTTTAAAACCGCATATACACAATCTACGTAAGCAAAAGATACATAGATTACGTAAAAAATTACTACGCATGCGCAGTAGTCAAAATCGCAAAACACCGGACGTATATGTTATATGTCCGGTACTCTGCATACGGTCCTAAGTATCTATGCAATAGCTTATGGATGTTATCTTTAAAAATAAGAACACTGACACAGAGTCTGATTTGACGGTCTGCGTATAAAAGATTCATAACCGATACTTACAGCCTTATGGCTTCCCATGAAACAAGTACTTTTAAGGATGGGCATGGAGTGAAGTCTAATTAACATGCTGCAAACATGACAGTATGAGATTTATCACTACAAACTAAGATGCTTCAGCTAATGTTCTCCGGGTGTCTGCCAGGGTTGTCAATAAGGTGATAATATGGTTTCTGCTAAGAAAATGTTATCTTGGCAAATAGGAAGCAGACTAATTGCTGTCATACACCCTATTTCCACATGCAGAAAAAGGACAAAATATTAAAGTTATCTGCAATCACCCAAAGTTATGCTGTCAGGAGAAATATTTCCTGGCACTCATTTTTATTGTGTAAAGTAGTATAGAGGTGAGCATATTAGGAGTACCCTGGGGCCGTATTTAGACTTCGCAAACATACATGCCGTGCGAGTAAGTTTGCGGTTTTCAGTGATCTGCGCACGCATGTGGCAGATGTTACATGGATCTCACTACGTACAGAGTTGATTTCCGCACATGCACAACTGGGAGAATACAAAATATGGGTGGGGGGAGGCATTTAAATTGTACAGTATGGGCTGGGTCCGCACGTACAGGCGCTATGTCCGCACAATGATATGCATGGAGAAGTTAAGGTAGGGCTATGTGGCACACGGAAGTCAGCTACAATCTGTCCATCAGAGGGGAGAATCATGGGAGAGCACTGGCCACATAAGTGCGGTCTTTTGCTATTCCGTGCATTCTTAAAGCACTCTTAATTCTGAATCAGGTCCCTGGTCATAGGAACTTACAATCTAATGGGTATGTCTGAGACAAGTGGGAGGGAATAGAGAATAATGGCTTGGAAACTGGGACAATGAGTATGGATTTAAGAGACCAGCAGGTTTTGCTGAACACTGGCTTTTAAAGGAGATTTAAGGTAATTGAAGGATCAGAGATCAGCAAATGACTTACCACAGCCAATCAGAGGCTGCCTCCCAGGACACTAATTCATTATACCCTTACAAACATCCTCCAAATGGCATTAGAGTCAATTTCAGGCATTTACTGTACAGCTGCAAGCCCAGTTTTTCTTGTCTTTAAATAGCAAGTTAAGTAGCATTTAAATAAGCTCTAAAAGAATAGTCCATTGTCTTAGCTGTGCTATAAATGGTCTTATCCTCAAAAGCTCTGGAGGGCAGAGTTCCAGTAGCAGACACAAGCTTACATATAATACAGCAAATCTTCTATACAAACATAGACTCATACTTGCGACATAACAGCCACAGCCTCTCAGCATTTATTGGGAGGGAGTATATTACAATACATGTAGCAGGCAGACCCTAGAACGCTCTGTAGCCTTGCTGTTCACTGCATCATGTGCAATGTAACTGTGGTTGCCATGGCAAACCCCCCTAAAATAATATTAATGGACCAGATCTAGACTACCGCAAAAGGGGCGTTTTACGATGGCGAGGATTGGAGAATGCCCGCATTTTGCGACTACACATGTACCAGATTTTTTCTGACGTGACAAATTTACATGAGGATGGTGGAGAAGTATTTAGGGAGGGGTTTTGCGTCGGAATTTCTTACAGACGTGGAGAGATACAGCATGGATCCATCATTTAAACCGCAGAGCTTCTAGCGCAACAGGATCAGAACTCTGTACCCGGTGATATAAAATAAAAAACAGCAAGAATTTATTGAAGAATTAAACCAAGTTATTATTTTTTTTTTTTTTAGAACTTTCATCTTTTAGCTACCACAGTGACTTATGTGCAATTAGATATTTCCTATACATATAGATTTGTGAGCTTTATATCAGTGTATTTTAAGGTTGTCTACATTAATTCCCTAACTCTTGGATTACTAAGGGGCTTAATGAGCACAGTGTATGCATTGCTGCCCATCCGTCTGTATCCGCATCCGACTGCTCTGTACTAGTGGAACAAGGCATTCCACGATAATTCAATTAAAAAAAGGGGTATCTATGTCATTTAAAAAGGCACAATGGCAGTGAGAGGTGGCTCGCAGGTCAATTTCAATGTAAAAGATGACCATGTGGTGTTTTGTGGTTTTTTTGCTTCTTTAAATAATAAAGATTAAAATATTATTATATTTTTTTGTCCATGTAGCAGCAGAATATAGCAATTAATGTCCCTGATGAAAAAAAGAATGTAAATGGGTTTTTAAATGCTGCAAATGCAAGCATGATAATCAATCAAACATTTAAATACATAGGAAAGATGAAGATGCTGGGCCGGATTCACAATCCCGGACGTATCGCACATACAACCTTAATTTCCCGATAGTAGCTACTACGCCTGTGTAGTAACTATTTTACGTACCGGTAATCTACATATCATTTTGTTACGTAGATTGCGTATATGCGGTCTTTAAGACTGTATATACGCAATCTACGTAACAAAACGATACGTAGATTACGTAAAATAGTTGCTACGTATCCTTAGTAGCTATTATGGGGGGATTAGAATGGGCAGGGGGAACATCTACACTCCTACATCCTGTCCAGAGTTTCTGCAGAAACACACAACTCTGGATAATACATATCAAGGAAAATATGATTTTTACCCAGCGCCAATAGCATATACATAAATGGATAAATAATCAGATAATCAGAGTCGCTTTTGATATTTTTAAATTTTACATTGTAAAAATACTTTATTAGAACAAATGAACTAAAATATTCATATAGGTGTATATAGGTCACCACAGATATCAAGGATCTGCTAAAACTCAGAATCAGCTGCCAACTATTGTATCTGCAGCATTTTACCTGCAGTACCCGCGCCTGCCAGTTTATTACACCCAGATGGAGCCTTAAACTTCAATCTATGAAGCTAAGATTTGTGAAAGTCTGCCAGAAAGGGATATTGTGGCCAGTGAAGAGGGCAGTCTTCTCTGAGGTTAGCTGACCAGGGTAATTACAGTATTTCATGGCTCAGTCAAGCAGAAAATCTGATACAGTATCAGACATAGCATGGTGTGGGATATATCTCTAGATTTATACCTTCCTCACTTTAGAGAGGACATTGCCCCGTATACAGGAAAGAAGAGCTTTTCAACACATAAAGGTAAAATTAAACAAAGATCAATTTATATCACACAAAGGATAATACAGACTTTTCAACGGATTAAAACAGTCAGGGCCTACGCTGCTATTCAGGCATAAAAAACATTTACACTGTCCCCTGACTGTGCGATGTTTCCCCGCTACGATGTTTCACATTGCGAAATAGGGACAGACAGAAGCTGCTTTTCGTCTGTCCCTCTTTCGAATGTGATACACCGCAGAATTTTTTTAAATGAATGGGTGAGTATGCCATTCATTTTTGGAAAAGCCGCCAGCGCTGTCGCCAGACCAGACGACTGGAGAGGTAACTCTCTCCGGGGACAATCCCAGGCATATAGCACATACGTCCTTAATTTACCGATAATAGCTACTATTACCTATTTTACGTAATGTACGTATCGCTTTGTTATCGACTTAGAGATAGGCTTTGGGGGCGGGGGGGTGACGTTCACTAAGAGGACCCACTCTCTCTCCCCTGAGATGGTGCAAGATTTTGGAAGAAGCGCGTGCACTCCAGGCTGCTACTGTGCCTTGAAATGCCCTCTTGCTAATTAAATATCATGGAACGCCCCATTCTACTAGCACAGAGCACTTGGATGCATACACAGGGGCATGGGTAGCCTTGTGTCCGAATTTCTGTGCTCACTACTGTTCTGCGCATGAACAGAGAGGTCTCCCGGTAGTAAAATAGATGGAAGTGCAGTTGCGAATCAGCTCCTTTGACTGTAAATTTCTTTAAGATATTCAATTTATTTGGATCAAAATTAAATGCTGATATCATCCACACGCATGGTCTGATGGGAACATTTAACCTTGAGGCTATGAGAAGGCAAGATGATAAATAATTGGCTCTTATGGCAAAAAACGCCACTCTTCCAGATTTCATATATTTAACTCTCTATTAAAATAGTTTACACTTTGAACCTAATTCCCATCGGCATTAACATTTCAAGCCGTGTGATTTTGAGAAAAATATGTCAAATAGTTTCTAAAATCATTGTGACAGTTTTTCCATATGGAATTATTTGACCTTTTCCACGAATAACATCTGACAACACAAATGGATTTTTATCACATTTACAAAATGGGACTTTGTATCAGGAAAGATTCTATCTTCTATCTTCGTGGGAAGCAGGTATAAGAAAAAGTGCCGGAAACTATCAATCATGGAGGGGACTATCATTTAATTCATCATGGGATGCTCAATAATCAGGAGTACTTACATCACTAGATGAACTAAGCCAAAAAGAAGCTGTCAAATCACAACATTTTTAAGATAACAGTGAACCGTCATCTTTAATCTCTGTAATGTCAGCAAAGCACCGTTTACTCATCAAAACTATTCAGAGGTTGCTCTCTGCATAATACCATTTCTTTGTAAATTCTTTGTAATATCCAAGGAGCGGATCCAGAGTGTGAAAATAAGAGGAAAGCAGATGGAAAGATAAACCCGGGCAAAACCATGTTGAATTTCAAGGCAAGTCAAATTAATGCTATTCTATGCATAAAGGAAGGTTAATTTACTTTTGCTTATTGCACACAGAAACTAACCAGCTTTACATTTACACTGTTATTTAGACTTGGGCTAGGATACATCACCGCTCAACTATAATACTGTTTAAAACAGATGACATTTGCCTCCCCTCAATTCAATATGGTTTTGCCCAGTTGTAATTTTCCTCCTGATTTCCTCTTATTTTCACACTCTGGATTTGGTCCAATGTCTTGGCCACATACACTGTATGATACTTTCGTATGAACCACAGCTGTTTTTTTGCCCTGATGAAGTATGTCCAAAAGTTGACAGCCTAATGTCAAATGTTAGGAATCAGGAACACTGTCCAGGGATCACCCAAATAGGAGCCTGTAATAACATGTGGATACAAGATAATAAATACTCATCTAACCCCTGATATCATATAGAATCTGAGGTGCTGTAATGTATGGAAAATGTCATATAACCATTGATATATAGGAGCTACTGATCTGTACTGTATGGTTTTCTTACTAAACCACTGAACTTATATGATATGATATAAGAGCAGCGTTCTTGGACCCAACCTCCGCAAGGTTCTTGCAAAATCGGGTGATTTAATGGCACTGCGGATGCATGCGCCAGAGATAATGCAACAGATTTCCTTGCATACAGAATTAATTTCTGGATGCAAGAATTATTCGACGGTGCATCACATACTTCCGCATGCCTAATCCATGTACAGGGGTGGGTTATTTAAGGCAGGCTTATGGACACATAACTCGTCCAATGTCCACACCAGAGAGAGGACTGACAGAGGATTTCGGAGTTGCAGACTTACAGACCTTTGTGCATATAGAACACCATGCACAGAGGTCTGTATTAGGCCCTGTTATGTATAGTGGACTATTAAATAACCCCTTATATCATATAGATTTGTTCTGCTGTAAATACACTGGAGATAAAATCCCAACCATTCTGTAATGCACAGGTGTTTCCAGCCATGCCCCAAAGAGGTGGGCTCTTGTACCATATGCAATGCAGTAATGATAACTCATGCCTGCAGCCCCTCCAGGAAAGTTCCTGACATGCAAGTCTCACGTGACTGAGGCCAGGCTTGGTCACTTGTCTTATGCTTTCCAGCAGCAGCAGCCATACACATACAGCCCCAAAACACCCAACGTGACGCTCCCCTCCCCCCCCCATGACAGGTCAGTCCCTAGAACATGACTCCGCCCCTCACCTTGTCCCTCCGGACAGCCCCAGAGTCGGAGGGTCAGGGTCTCAACGCCGTTTCCATCACAACCAGATCACAGACTTGATGACCTGCCGGTGGGAGGAGCCACCATCCCTGACGCATACTCTGAGTAAACAGGAAGACGGTCTGGTCACATGACTGCCCCAACGTGGCGGCCATCTTGGATGTGGCGGTGTTCCTTTAGCACAACCTCAGTACAATCAGTAACAGACTAACAGTACAGTGCATGATATCTTTTTAAATCAATGACCCTGAATAACGTACCAGATTACAGTGCTGTTGCACGTCAGCAATTTTTTAATTCACATCCCAGAATTAAGTGTTAAAGAAGTGAAGTGAAACTATTGTGATGCATTGAAATAAGCATATTTTGCACTTAGTTGACATTATTTCGTTTAGTTGCCAGGCTCTGTGCGGTCGTATGCTGATGATGGTGTCCTCAGGCCTCGCCCTTACTGCTTAGTTCTGTCAGCTGGATCATTGTGTAGCAGGTGTGTGCAGTATGTGTTGTATTTTGTAAACATTTACTTGTTTACATTTACGTGGTCCTGACATTGCTTATCACATTAGCAAGCACTGTGATCAATACTCAGTGACAACCCAGTATGTCAATTGCCATTAAAGGCAAATGCAGTCCGATGCCACTTCACGACATTTATGAATTCCTCTGACATTTCCGCAGCGTTGGCAAGTACGAATAAAAGATGCTAAATCTATCTGATATCTATCTATTTATCTTTCTCATATCTATCTATCCATTCATCCCAGATCGGTTGCAATCCCGTAAAGTATGTCCCATTTCCGAAATAGGGACATCCGAAAGTTCCTTTTCTTATTTTTTTTAGAATGGATTTTGCATACTTCACCCATTCTCCTTAGGAAATACCACCTTCGTATTCTTAATTATTTAGCATTTCCATGTTGTTTTAGTGATACATATAAAAGATTGATGTTTTACTTTCTACGTGATTGCAGAGACACTGACTTTTTTTTTGCTTGCGAATGCGAATTGTCTAGTGGCAACACCCAAATAAAGATTACAAGGTACATAGAAAGTGCTGGAATACGAGAGCCACTTGGCCCATCCAGTCTGCCCTAGACCCTAACACATAGTTTTGGATTTAGGATAGCCTTATATTTATCCCAGGCATGTTTAAGTTTTTCTACTGTACCACTACTATGGGAAGCCATTTATCAACTACCCTTTCTGTGAAGTAACCTTTCCATATATTTCACCTAAACCTCATGCTCTCCAGCATTAGTGCTACACTCATGTTGTGATACTTCTCTTCTTTTGAAAAATGCTCCCCTCCTCTACCTGGTTGAACTCCTTGATACATCCAAAAGCTGTTCTCACACCCCACTCTCCCTTCTCTGCTCCAAGCTATACATGATTATGATTGATTATGATTGTATGCTGTGTGACACAGGCCATACACCATCTTGGTTGCTCTTCTTTGCACAGCCTCTAATGTGTCTATGTCCTTTTGGATATATGGCCTCCAGAACTGGACACATATCATGGACCTATAAAGTGACATTATCTGATACATAATAGTCAGTGATTTTGGAGACTTAGATCTGTACATTTATAATCAGCATGTGACCAATCTTCTTTTGTTTACATTTTTTCAAGAAATGGTTATTTTACCACTTTTACTGTAAATGGATATTATGGATAGTATTATCAGTGTAATTATAAATAAGAGCCATGAAACAGATCAGTGACTGTATTCAATCTTTAGTTCTACTTTTGAGTAAGGGCAAGCTCCCGAAACACGTCAAGTGTCCTGATTTGTGTGTCCCAGAACTCCTCCCTCCAGCATGTCGTGTCAGCTCATCTCCGCGGTCTTCATCCTGCCTTGATGTCCATGCTGCAGGGCTTTGGACTGATCTATGTATAGGGTGTAGGTCACCACCTTGAACTGCCCTTTTTCAAAAGGGCCATTTTCTACCTGGTACAGCGGAGTTCCTGGGAAATCTACTGCTTCTGCCTCCATCAGGAGAAATCGATGATTCCCAGGACAAAGATGGATCTGCGAATGGTGAGTATGGCTTCTTCTATTTTTTACCCAAACCCTCCCCTTACTTTACCCTAACCCTCATCTCCTCACTGCCTGACCCTAATGTTCAACTCCCTGCAGCCTGACTCTAAGACTCCCCTCCCCTCAGCCTGACCCTAAGACTCACCTCCCCACAGCCTGACCCTAAGACTCACCTCCCCACAGCCTGACCCTAAGACTCACCTCCCCTCAGCCTGACCCTAAGACTCACCTCCCCACAGCCCGACCCTAAGACTCACCTCCCCACAGCCTGACCCTAAGACTCACCTCCCCGCAGCCTGACCAAAAGATTCCCCTCCCCACAACCTGACCCTAAGACTCCCCGCAGCCGTACCCTAAGTCTCCCCTCCCCACTGCCTAATCCTAAAAGTCCCTGACCCAAGTAGCTCCGGTCTGGTGCTGGTACCTCCTTCTCCTTGGGTAGGGGATTCGGTTTCCTAAGGGAACACTTTTTAATTCTTATTCTATGTTTCATTGACTAATTTAATTGTACTTAGTAAAGGTCTAGTTGTAACACAATCGCTCAGTATTATCTTCATTGATTTTGTTCTAATCATTGTTTTTTTACTCTCTTTCTCCTCCATGTTTGTCTCTTATGTGAGAAAGTTTATAGGGAAAGCACTTTGTAAACTTGTTATACCCTTGTATGCCATGGCTAGGTAGCTCCTAGCATGGTGGCTCCATGAGTAGTGTTCATGCTGCACAATGCTGAGGTCATGAGTTTGATTCCCAGTGTATGCCTTATCTGTGTGGTAATAATACAACAACTAGATACTCACAGTGCTTGTCTGTACCCTCCTTTAATTTCCTTGTTGCATATCTCTACTGGAGTTTGAACTCTCCTTTGTATAGGGTTATAGCAGTGGTATTTTAGTGCTTTTAAATGATTTTCCATTGATTGCAAGCTACTTTTTCATCAAGACTAAGGAACACTTAGATGACAGCTGGGTTTAAAGACCGCAACCACTCACATGTGTATTACAGAACACAAACAAGGCAGACACGTCAGGTGTAACATCAGCTAGTTTATTAGTTACATGATTATGACAAGAACCGTGAATTTAAATAGGCAGCCATGTCACATTACACCTGCGCAAACCTGTTAGCTAGCGGTGCTGTCCCTAATGACATGCTATACATTTACATATAACAACCTCTTCTAGCTATCACGCAAGTGCCAAGAAATCACCAACCGTGTATTATGAACTATGGTGGGTTACAGCTGTTTCTCCTATGTTAATTACAGTTATTTAGTGCAAATAAGTCATCATTCTTAAAAAATAAATAAACTGGGGTGCTATTGTTCCCCCCGAATAGACCTGATCGAGAATGACGAAAACCAACCAATTTACACGATCTGAATGCCTAAATGCTCTGTGCATGCTTTACATGCGCGCAAATGTTGGTTATGTATCGGAATACACTACTAACAATTTTGGACTTCTGGAGGCAGGGCGGAACAAACTGCCATAAATACAGAGTGTATGCAGGGTGGTCGAGGAGAGGTATTTAAATAGTACATTAAGGGCTTGGTTAAGCCTTTATATACAATCCTTCATTACGGGATTTATAAAACCACGCTTCTGCTGCGTAGGAGTTTCGCACGCACATCATACCTATATCTGGATCCAATCCAATATGCGTAAGTTCCGTACTTGTGTCCACCAGAATTTAGGTCCCGCCTATTGGCGCACACTACGGCAATTTTTAAGGTATTGCACAGTGTACGCTGATACTCCTAAATGTAACAATGATCACATGTAAAGAATTCCTTTGTGAAAAGTTTCCTCCTACCAAAAATGTAAAAAATAAACAAAACACTGTCCTGCAAAATAGTGTAATAAATATGTGAATTTACTTCATTAAATCTGTTTTCATCCTATGTTCCAGTTCACCTCTAGATCTATAAAATACAGTACTTCTATATGAATTCTTCACACCTAGCTCCAGTCTGTTGCACTGCTCTATGTAATTACAATAAGCACACATCAAACACTATAAGTAACTACAAGTCTTCAGTATGTTACATATATTAGACTGGGATCTGTGAGCCACTTAGAGTTTGGCAACAGTACTCATTTTTATCACGTAACATGTATATAAATGCAGATAAAGTTGGCAGTATAGACCATGCATTTACCATACAGCAGATATTCCAAGCAGTTACTTCAGTCCTCTCAGCTATAGTAGAAAGGGAAAGTAAACATTAAGCATGCCTAAAACAGACATCTTGGAGGCTTGACGCACAGGTCTATTGTATTATACCTTCCCTAGGTGGGGAATACTAGGAGCACTACGGTTTTTGCATGTGTGTGTGTTGCTTTTGGTTTAAAGCATAGTGCTATATTTCCCAACTAGACAAAGATACACAAAAGCATAAATGTGCAACTGCATGGGCCCAGGGCACCGGGATGACGATTGGTCAGCAAGATCACACGCAGGGCCAATGGCAGATGGCAGTCCGTTCTTTTCCAACCTTTTGATTGGTGCATCCATGAAGCAGCAACCTCTCTGCATCCTCGGCCATGCCCCACACAGCCTCCACCAACAGCCGGTAGGTGCGATCTTCAGACAGCTTGGACGGAGCTTCTTCTCCTCCTCCCCAGTGCGGTATATAGCTCCAGACTATCTCGGACAGAGAAAGAGGTTGAGATGCCATCTGAAGCAGCTGTTCTGTACTTGGGTCCTGGGCTAGGATGCACTGGACCTCGGCCCTCAAATCTTCAGGACTACAGCCGGTGACTTGTGACATCAGTGTTATGGAGTCGTCGTCTAGACCAAAGCGGGCACGGAATGTAGAGAGGGTTGAGGAGAGGATGGAAAGAGCTTCTGGGAGCAGCCCTTGAGAAGACTTGGTACACACATCCAAGCAGAGGTCATATATGCCCGTCATAAGCCTTCGGCGCTCTCTCCGTACTAGCTGAACAATGATGGCAGGAATGGCATGTAGGAGCCTTTCTCGCACAAGCTGAGGTCCTCCCTTCTCTAACGCCACCCGCAGTCCAGGCAAGTCAGTGCCAGCGTGGAACTTCTTTCCTCCTTCCTTTTCATCGTGTTTATGCTTTCTGTCTCCTTCTCCACCAATCAGCATACAATGCTTGCCCGCTGCAACCAAGGCTTCCACAAGTGTGGCACGAGAGCTGTTGTCCATCCCGGAGCCAACGATCAAGTAGACATCACAGGCTTCGGACTGCAAGTTCTGCAGGTACTGTTCCACTGACATCGGGGGTACCCCGGGACCAGGAAGTGGCCGGACTATAAGTCCAGAAAGGGGGGGATCAGAGAGCGCACTAAGTATACCATCTTTATCGCTGCCTGTCACCCCCACCACAGCAGAAACAGGAGGCGGGTTGTCTAAAAAGATGCTGAGGAGAGAGCAGAACTCGGACAATCCTTCCTGATCACACTGGACCTCAAAGGCCGACACCAGCTCCTGACAGTGAGGTTCTGCATTATATGCAACTGGCCTGAAAAGAGAAGGAGACGTCTGTAAGCAACAACATCATCTAGTAGAGAATACTGGAACGCACGTTCTCATAAATCCCAGATAATTGTTAAATTACAACCTCTGCTGTACCCTATCAAGCAAAAATTATTATTACACGTTATATCACTGAGCCTGTTTGCACACTGAACTTTGTTTACATATGCTCCCAATTTAGTAAGCAAAAAATCATCCAAAACCTGCTGATGCCACCAGTTCATAGCGAATTGATAAACTGCATTCTGCTGAATAATGGTCTAGTTCACAAAATAACAACCTCCCAGTGGATTTAGGTAAAGCACCATGGAATCATGTTAACATTTCTTTATTACAGCCTACATTACAGTGATGTAATAATGATTTCTCATATAGGGGCTTTCCAGGGCATAAGAAATTTATTACTAACTACCCAGAAGTATTAGGGAATCATTGCCTGTTAATTATCGCACCACGGCCTAGATTAGCAAGAGGGATTAGTTCATTGTTAGTTATTTATTTTAAAATGAACCATCGTATAAATAAATACCATCATATGTCTATAGCTGGGTACACACTACACTTTGGGCCTGATCCAGACTTACGCAAATAATACGCCCTTGTGCGTAGCGTATTTACTCCAGCGTACCTACGAAGCACTCCCCTCGGTATTTATGCCGTCTTACGTCGACCAAACCCTACCATAACTTTTCTGAGCGTAACCGCGGGCGTCCGTAGGCTCCATGCGTAGTTACGGCGCTTAGCACGCCCATACTGTATGATTCACATGCCTCACCCCGCCTCTGAAGCGTAATTACGGGTATCGTATGGCTGGCACGCCCCCTCGTTCGTAGTTACGCTGTGGACCTTAGTCTCGTAAGTACGTTCAGAGTTTTTGGTTGTAACATCTGCCGCTTGCATGCGCAGAACATGGAAAACAAAGTTTTTACGAGTACGCCGAGCGTATAAACGCAAGCAGGCGTAGGTCTGGATCAGGCCTCTTGTTTCTAACAATCCAATCTCTTTTACGATTTAACGACTGGCTCCCACGATTTTTCTGATGATGCATCGTTCAAACGAAGCTGTTTATAAAATCTGTTTAAACGATTACAGGACGGATTCGCACGATATTGTTTGATCGTGCATGTCTAAACACTTCAACGATATCGTGTGAATCGGTCGTGTAATCGTTTGATTGGACCGATTACCATTGGAAAAACCTGTAGTGTGTACCCAGCATTACTCATAATGGGGAAGATCCAGACCAATGTACGCGAGTGAATTTACGCTAGCTGCTAGTGTAAAGCACTTACTGCGCATGGCAGATGTTACGCCATGTAAGGCATAGCGTAAGGGGCAATGACATATCAGTAGCGTATCAACTTACGAAGGGGCGTGCCAGCCATATGCCATCTGTATTTACGCTTCAAAGGTGGGGCGAGGCATTTAAATTGTACAGTATGGGCATGCTTAGCAGTGTAGCTACGTGAGGGCTACGCCGTTACGCCATGTAAAGTTAAGGTAGGGTTTGGAAAGCGTAAAGCGTACGTACATGAGGGTGTGCCTAGGGGAGTGCATAGAGAGTACGCTAGCGTAAGTACGCAGCATAGTAAAAGCGCAGCTCTGGATCAGGCCCAATAATATTATATCTGGTTAGCTAAAATAATATTATATAGCAGGGTCTTATGCCACACTTTTGAAAAATAACCGTCAGCTTGTTCTCATTGCTCACCTTTTCCACTGTAGAATCTCCCTTTCCATAAAATCCACCATCCCTGGAAAGTCAAAGTTCCGGGGTTCCAAACAAGACACCAGGAAGATGCCGGATTCTTGCAGGCCACTTCCGCTCAGCTGTTCCTGTGCTTTGGCCCTCAGACCCAGCAAGGTCTGCCCCCTCCAGTAAGTCTTCCCCTGCTGTCTTTTTTCTGTGTGTAGGGTAAGGTCAACGTGAGTCTGCACCAGGCAGAAGGGTCTCCCCAAATGTTTCAGTGCCCCTAGAAGCTGCAGGTCTGCAGGGGAGATAGACTCTCCTAATGTTACTACCAGGCAGTGTACTATATCAGGCTTAATGCCTTCTAGATATGTGGTGGCAGAGTCACCAGATTTGTACCCTGGGTAATCAAGAATCGTCACGTTGGGCAACGGTGGGTAAGTATATTGCCGGACTTCATGACATCCCTCTTCTCCCTTAAAATAGGACTCCAAGAAACTAGGGCTGAACTGCTCTGTGTGGTGACATAAAGAATGGACTAGTGTGGTTTTTCCTGATCCCTGGGGGCCAATGATGGCAACAGAGAAACTGAGTGATTCTGGAGGTAGAGGCACATCAGTGACTGGGGGTCCAGAAGAACCATCTGCATCTGCCATGTCCATACCTTGAAAGACAATAAAAAAATACAGAAAATGAGAAATCTGAACATTGTACTGAATAGTGAAAAACACAATGGACCAAATTCAGACAAAATATCTACAAAACCTACGTATTACTCAAACTTTATATATTAGTTTAACACAACATAAATTGAGTTCAATGTACAGAAAGAGTGATAGACAACAGGGGTCTGATTTACTAAGCTGCAGGTATGGAAAAGTGGAGATCAGATTCTAGCTGACATTCTCTAGTATGTAAAAAAAGAAATTGAGAGCTAGAATCTGATTGGTTGCTATGGCCAACACCTCCACTTTTCCAAACCCGCAACTTACTAAATCTGGTCCCAGAACAGAAAAAGCTTAGAGTCACATTGAGCCTGTAGGTTCATAAGGCAGTGGACAATGGGGCAACAACAATACAACGTGCAACTACAACATTGTATACAAGGGCGCATGGGAAGACAGAAATGGGATATAACACAGGGCTATAATGTGACAGTACTAGGATATAGCATTGGGCTACATTGTGTAATGTATGTGAGGAGTTTGTATGTTATCCCTTTCTGTGGGATCCCTCCTACATTCCATTGGCTGCTAATTAACGTGTGTGTGAGTGTGTGTGTGTGTGTGTGTGTGTTCATATTAACACAGGTTAGAAAATAGAACTACACTGATGAAGGGATTATAAAATAGGACGACACTAAGACAGGAGAGAGTTATATCAGGACTATACTGAGAAAGAAGAGAGTTATAGCATAGGACTACACAGACTGGAGGGTGTAATAACACAGAACTACACAGAGACAGGAAGGGGATATAACAATAGGCCACTATAAGACAGGACATAAGGATGCAATATATAGGATGGCACGGTGGCTCAGTGGTTAGCACTTGAGCCTCGCAGGGCAGTGGTCATAAGTTCGATTCCAGATCAAGGCCTTATCTGTGTGAAGTTTGTAGATGTCTCCTGTTTTCTGTGTTTGATTCCTCCCACAGTGTGTGCCAAGGGCAAAAAGATAAAATGGCACCCCCAACCCTGAATTAGTAACCAGTTTAACCTTAAAAATGAAGTTACTTCCACTTTGCGCTCCAAAACTGGAAGGGGTTATAACAGGACTACAATGAAATAGGAGGAGGTTATAACATAAAACTACACTAAGACAGCAGGGGGATATAGCAATGGGTTACAGTGAGACAGGAGGGGGTTATAGTCTTGGGTTACAAAGAGACAGGAAGGGGATATAACACAGGACTCAAATTAGACAGCGGGGGGGATATAGCAATGGGCTACACTGAGACAGGAGGGGGTTATAACATAGGACTACACTGAAAAAGGGGGTTTATAACATAGAAATACAGAGACAGGAGGGGGTTATAATAAAGGACTACACTGAGACAGGAGGGGTTTATAACATAGGACTACACTGAGACGGCAGAGGATATAGCATTGGGTTACAATGAGACAGGAGAGGTTTAGAGCACTAAACAACAATGAGAAAGTAGGAAAAAATATATAGGACTACAATTGATGATAGCACTGGGCTACAAAGAAACAGCAGTGTAATATAACATAGGGTTACAATGAGCCAGCAGGGGGCTATAACATAGGGATAATATGGGAGCCTACAGTGAGGTTGTACAGAGTTAAGTGCAGTGGTCGCAATAAGAAGATAATAATGGGTATAGCTGGGTTGGTACAGAGGCACAAATACATATAGGAGGAGTGCATTATACAGATACATACAGGAGGTGTGCATTATACAAGGAGTGCATTATACAGATACATACATATAGGAGTTCATTATACAGATACATACAGGAGGAGCATTATACAGATTCATACAGAAGTGCATAATACAGATACATACAGGAGGAGTGCATAATACAGATACATACAGGAGGAGTGCATAATACAGATACATACAGGAGTACATTATACAGATACATACAGGAGAAGTGCATAATACAGATACATACAGGAGTACATTATACAGATACATACAGGAGGAGTGCATTATACAGATACATACAGGAGGTTTGCATAATACAGATACATACAGGAGTACATTATACAGATACATACAGGAGGAGTGCATTATACAGATACATACAGGAGGAGTACATTATACAGATACATACAGGATTACATTATACAGATACATACAGGAGGAGCATTATACAGATACATACAGGAGGTGCTTTATACTTGCCTGCTTTATGGGATGTATACTAGACGGGGGTGCTTCCCGGGCTGGGGTATATAATGACAGTGAGGCTCGTGCTGGGGTGTCAGGTGGCAGTCGGGCCCGTGTCGGGGTATCTGGCCTGGGAGGACTGCACTGGTGACACTGCAGAGAGGAGGGATAAAAACAATAGACGTCAGGAGGAGGAGGAGGAGGAAACATCACAAGCCGAAGGACACAAACACGGTGTATGAGCTGCAGACGGAGGAGACCCGGGCCTTTTTCACCCCCCTCTACCAGGCACTGCACCTATAACCAGTGAGGAAAGGGGGACCCCGAACCCCAAAATATGCCTACCCCATAGCACCACACCCACCATAGACACCCTGCTCTTCTGTGTTGTCTCATACCCACTCCACAGCATGTAAAATCGAGCCTGGTTTATTCCATGCACCCCACCCTTTTACACACCTGATATCCGCCCCCCTTGCAATCCTTATCCTGATTTATTCTCTATAATAACCTCCTATACATCTACTCAGCCTAAATCCCTGCCTCTCATTCTATAATAACATCATATATACCCCTACTGCACCCCTTTCTACAATGACCAACACATATATACATTTTATTCAGATTTATTCTCTGCAAATCCTTTTAGATGTAATATAATGATCATGTCTAAGGTTATCCTTTGACCGTACACCCCCATATAAAGTACCATAATATACCTACTTGTTTTATATTCACCCTGTATGTATATTTATCTTTTCCAGTAACTTGCATTATAATAATATTTTATATAACTGGTATATCTGCCTTACCAACTGTTCCATAAATGCCATTTTTCCAAAATTATCAAAGGGATGCGGTCAGATCCATAATGGATGTTTATTTCATTAAGTCCTGGTTGCCCTTTCTTGTATTGTAAAATGTATGTTACATCAGATATTATATTGCTGAACTTTAAACATTTCCCCCCTTCCCTTACAGGTTATGGAAGTGTTGAGTGAGCTAAGCTTGTCTGATGGTGAACTGAGTATTCATGAAGGGATCAATGACCATTCGGAAGACCTACCTCCTGAAGACTGCTGGGATTTTTCTGTTGCTGTTGCGGGAGCTCCAGGAGTGGGTAAAACTGTTTTGATACAGGCTCTCCTAGGTCTTGCTGAGAGTGGTCAGCATTCTAGAGCCACCTTCCTGCATCATAAAAGACCGGGTGGACCATTACTGTACCTTCATCCTTCCCACCCTGGTCTGACTCTCTGGGAGCTGCCTTTGGATGATGGGTCTCCTGAGAAGTGGATTTCAGAGGCCGATCTGTTGCTTTTGGTCACAGACACCCAGTTTTCACAAGTTTATGTTGACTTGGCCTGCAGTGCTCTTAACCAGGGCAAAAGATTTTGCTTGGTGCGCACTAAGGTGGACTGTGACTTGCATACCCTAAAGAGGAGGATGAAGGAAGAATTTACAAAGGCAGAAGTGTTGTCCATTCTACGTGCAGTCACTCTGCTGCCTTTCGATCAGGTCATACAAAAGGAAGCCTGTCCCCTCTTTTTGGTGTCTGGTTTTGAGCCATATAAACTGGACACTCCTGGATTAAAGGCAAAAATAGAGAAGACATCAAAAGAGTGTGGCAGGTAAGAAACATATCTGTTATGGCATGATAGCAGGGAAAGCAAACAGCCAGCCACAATGGATAAAGCTGGCTGCATGCTATATGATTATTGTGTAGTGTAAGGCATGGACCAAAGTATCAGAACAAACCGACCCAATATCCAGATAGGTTTAGTTTTCCTGAACGACAATGTGTTGATTAGATCAACTACGTTCCATGTCCCCAATATCCAATCGAGTGTGGGTCCCCGTTGCAAACAACTCTATTTCAAAAGGGCCGTTCGAACTGGCTGTGATATCGATTGCTTATGCCTCGATGAGGCATAGCAATTGATCCCCGGAGCACCAAACACGGTGCACAGAAAGGTAAGTAAATATTCCATCCCCAACCCACACACTAACCCTAAGTCTCCCTAACCCTAGTTCCCCTGGTGAGGGTTACTCACCTCTCCGGTGGTCCTACAGCGTCACTTCCGAAAATGAATGGGTGAGTATGCGCATCGCATACTCATCTATTCATAAAAAAAATTCTAAAAGTTCTGTCATTCAAAATAGGGACAGCAACTTTCGGCTGTCCCTAGTTTGTAATGAAGTAGATCGCAGCGGGGACTCGCAACAAATCTAATATAATGGCTAGTTCTTTCCCCATTTTTTTCTTTTTCAATTTAAAATTGCTTCGATATGTGTAATGCATTGATTCAGTTGCATTTTTTTTTTTCTGCAGAGCCTTGTGTCTTGAACAGCAGGGGTTCGAGGTAATTGGATATGAGGAAATTGCTGAGCTTCAGTCTGCGCTGGAGAGAGGAGGAATTTCAGAAATGGTCAGATTTATCCAAAGCAGCCTTGATTCTCTGTTAGACACACGATTCGATCTTGCACTCATGGGGGGCAACCCAGGCTTTCGACACTCCATTCTAAATTGCCTCCATGGGTTGAGAGATGGAGAGGAGGGTGCAGCCCATGGTGGAAACCCAGAAAATCCAATCGAGTATCCCAGTCTAAAGTACCCCAAAGCCAGTTTGTGGGACCTCCCTGGGATGGAGAGCCTGGAGTCTCAGCCAAAAAAGTACCTGGAGAGTGTGCACATCAGTCGTTATGACTTTACCTTTCTGTTCTTGACACCTTGGCAGGAGGCCTCAAGTAGTTATAGGTCACTTGTTCAAGAGATGAAGAAGGAAGGCAAAGAGAGTGTCTTTGTCCAGGACTGTGAGAATGATGAGGCCCCACAAGGACCAATAAATAATGAAGTATTTGTCCTATCTCCGGATAAATTGGCAGGTCCTGAATTTCATAGTTTGTTGGGTTATCTGGAGAAGAAACTTTCCAGCCAGAAATGGCGAGCATTCATCCTCTCCCTCCCGAACCTCTCTGCAGAAGTCATTCAGAAGAAGAAGCATGCACTTTCCCAGGAAGTTTGGAAGGTGGCTCTCCTCTCCAGCCTGGTGGCCAGTGTACCCGTGCCAGGCCTAGCCATAGCATGTGACCTTTCCTTGCTGACTGCACGTTTAGATACCTATCGCCAAGAGTTGGGGCTGGATGCTGAATCACTAGCCAACCTGTCCCATAAGTCAGGAGTCCCAGTTCCCACGCTAATGTTAGAAGTCCATAGTCCTGCAGGCAAGGGGGTGACCCGTGAGCTTGTTGGTAAAATGCTAGGCTCGGCCACTGGTATTGGGTTAGAGGTTGCAGGGGTCTTTTTACACCGATTTCCTCTTTTGGGTCCTCTGGCCACTGGGGGAATTGCTTTCCATGCCAGCTACTTGGTACTGAGTCGATGTCTGGAAGCAATGTTAGAAGATGCCCAGAGAGTACTAGCAAGAGCACAGTCTTAGCTCCTAAGTTCCATTAAGCTAATTGTTACTGCATTGTATTCATATTGCTGCTAACTTAAGCATAGGTGAAGAAATTATGCCATTTAGAGATCTACCCCTGCCTTCCGTAACACAAATCCCAATAATATCCATCCAAAGCAGCACTACCAACTAATGTTACAATTCTTAATCTGCGACACTTTGAATTTTAGTTTACATCCGCTTAGAATTATTTTAGGATTTTATCTATCCTTATTTCTAAAATACAGCGCTTATGAGTGCTGTTTAAAACAATCTGTTATTTTTAAATTTAGACTTCCAACACACCTTAGCAAATTGAATTTGTAAATAGTTTACTCTTTCGTAATTATCTTCTCACCTTTGACATGTGCTGTGAAAGTGCTGACTATTTGCAAATTCAGTTGACAAACAACAATAAGGATCCCTGATCCATAAATGTCTGTTAACTGCTTGTACTTTCTCTATTTAAACCATAAGGCACATGGAGCAAAGGGGTGCTACAGAAGTTCCAACAATTAGGATCAATCTGTAATACAAACAAAGTCATTGTTTAAAAATAAGTAAAGCATTTATGAGAAAGGTAAAACAAATATAATGCATAAGTGTAGAAATAAATGGTGTTACCATCCCAAACTAAAATATGGCACAATAATACAATGGCAAACTGTAATTAACTTTTTTTTTGGATGGTTGATTAGTTAATTTTCTCCGTATTGTCCTCGTCCTTTGTATTTCTCAGATTCTCAACCATAAGTCCCCTGTTAAATAAAAAATAAATAAAAAAAAAAGTATGCCTGTTTAGTTACCACGGAGACAGCCTTATTGATGTCCTACGGAGTTCTGTAGGTCCTTATGAATTAACGAGCTGAATTCTCTAAACATTGGTTCTCCAGACAAAATGGCTTCCAGGAAACTGTTGCTGTGGAGAACAATACCTTTCTATAGTGTGCCCTTCTCAGGTAATAGGTGAATAGATACCTTATTTGACTTGTATTATTGTTTATCTATTGATTTCATTAGCTAACAATCTAATATATAAAATATACAGCCATAATATTAAAATATATGAGCTTAGAGGTGCATAACTATAATAAAGCTAAGGCCTTTATTAAAGGGGCAGAAATATAATATGAGACGGTGTGTATGTGTATATATGTGTATCTAGGTGGGTTTGTGCGTGTGTGTGTATATGTATATTTATACACACACACACACACAAATATAAGGCTCATAGGGCTGCTGTTGTCCTTTGTTTTGTGTTTATTTATTTTTATTTATGCAAATTTTGTAATGTAGCATCAGTGCAGACCACAAACCGATTTAAAATCTTTTATTAATATACTGAAAGCTGATAACTTGTCCTATCTATATTTGCATGACTGCAAGTGTAAAATTTATTCTATTTTACTGATCTCTAAAATAAAAGCCCAATTTCATGAAACCGCTTTTCTTTACTGGTTTGGATTTTGTTGATGTCTGTTATGGTTCAGAAGTGCTTGATGTGTCTTGTAAGTTCATATAGAGGTTGAGGGTTAATATTGACTTAAGCTGGCCACACGTTATGGGAATTCCACAGTGACACGCCAATAACTGAGAGTGTTGTATAGGGTCCGCACATGCCCATATATAGCTGTCAGATCGTTTGACTGAAAAATCAGTCCGGTCGTTCACTATTATTATTGGCTAATTAGGTGGAAGTGTACAGCTCAGCCAAACCATTTTTCAAAGTAAGGTGTGTTGATCAATTAAAACAAAAATTGCATGCATGGAAAATTCTTTACTTTTACACACATAACTAAAATACTGCACTAGCTTTATGATTATTCTATAAAAGAGAGTTGAGCTAAGAAACTTCACCTCCTAATTTTAATTCTGGTTTTACAATATAAATCTAACTCCCCTTGTAGCTCAGAATGGTATTGCTCAGGTCTACACTTCCACCTAAAAAAGGGTGGATGTGTAACTCTGAATCAGCCCCTTAGTGTGTAGCAAGCTTTAAAGATGCAACCAATCAGCGATTAGCTCTTATTTGTATTGGGGAATTTAGACAATAAAAGTGAGTATTAGCAAAACCCATACCAAGAAGACTAGGGGGCTGATTCAGAGTTGCACTTCCACCTTTTCTTAGGTGCAAGTGCAGACCTGAAACCAGAATTAAAATTAGGAAGTGACGTTTCTTAGCTCAACTCTATTTTATAGAATAAACATAAAACTATGCAGTATTTTAGTTTTATGTGTAAAAGTAAAGTATTGTCCCTACATGTAATGTTTTTTTTTACTTAATTAACACCCCTTACTTTGAATAATGGTTTAGCTGAGCTGTATACTTCCACCTAAAAAAAAGGTGTAAGTGCATCTCTGAATCAGCCCCTAGATTTTAGAAACAGCCTGTCCATACAATTACGCTGTTTATATCTTTTAATTTGAATATGAGCAAAGTTTGGGAGATAATAAACAAACAAAACCATAATTAGCCAGATGATGTCTTTGTTTATCAGTCAGTGCAATCGTAAAGAAGGATGATGGTTTTAAAACTGCACCCATAAAACAAATTACAACTCATTATTACTTGTAGACAGGGGCCTGGATTCAGAGTTTGGGTGTACAGCTCGGCTAAAGCATTTTGAAAAGTAAGGGGAGTTAATTCATCTTAAATCTTTTACATGCAGGGAAAATACATTACTTTTGCACACAGAACTCAAAAATTTCATATCTTTATGTTTAATCTATGAAACAGAACTGAGCTAAGAAATTTCACCTCTTAAATATAATTTTGCTTTCACAATTTAAAATCTGCCTCCCTTCCCATTTTAACATGGTATTGCTCAGGTTTACACTTACACCTGAAAAAAAGGTGGAAGTGCAACTCTGAATCAGCCCCAGGAAGTGTGGAGCAGCCATTTTGTGGACTGAACAAATATCAGTTGTGTTCTTATTAAACTGAGGTTATATTCTAAGAAATACCGGATCAGAATCTGTGTTCTGCGTTCTGTGCAGAATTCAGCTTCAGGATACACATGGTAGGTGGGCAGAGGTATCTATCTACATTGTACAGTAAAGCTGGCCATACACTAGAGCGATTATCGCTCCCAGCATGTGGCTGCCGATAAACGGGACGATTTCCCCTGAGGGATAGGTCCTGATATCGGCACCATACACTG
>WWET01000439.1:157735-191503 GCA_011038615.1 Limnodynastes dumerilii | reverse complement strand
CTCTCATCTCATACATAGACTGCTGAGTGTTGTTTTAAGATGCCAGCTTCCAACAGCTTCTCTGCTCGGACAGTGACCGCATGGCACCCCCCCCTCCGGCCCTGTCTCCTTGCCTGAAGACGGTCAACTTCAGCCCTTGAGGTGCCACTGGGAACACATTTGCGGTGTATAACGTGTACATTTCTGCCCTCAGATTTGCTGAATGGTGAGGTTTTGGCCAAGGGCTGTTCGACAGGGGAAGCCTGCAACCGTAACCAGACATACACCCAAAACAATGTCCAGATCAGTCAGACAGTCCTGTGCTGCGACTCGGAACTGTGCAATCAACACTTGGAACCAGGTCAGTTTTTATTCACCTATGTACAAGTAACAACATATACAGTATGTGAGCTCACTGCCTGTAAGTAATGCCACATGTTTTTGTGCTGCCATTATTATTAACCTAGGGCCTGATCCAGACTTAAGGCAGGGTTGCCAACTCTCCCAGAATATCCGGGAGACTCACAACGGGCCGTATGCAGACTATTGGACATATAACATATACGTCCGGTGTTTAGCGTTTTTTCCGACTGCGCATATGTAGTACATTTTTAATGTTATCTACGTATCTTTTCCTTACGTAGATTGCGTAAATGCGCATTTGCATAAATCGCATCATTAAGCCCCACCCCTTGCCGAAATCTATGGTTTCCCTCAAGGGAAGCTTTAAAAATCGGCAACTCTGACTTAAGGTTATTTAGCGTATGTATGCGTACCTAAATTATACACTACTAAGGATAATGCGCTCCCCCTGACACTCCCCTCGCACGTACATAACTTAGCTGACTTACATGATCAAAACCCTACCATATAACATATTGTACAATATAAATGCCTCCCTCCACCCACAATGGGCCTGATCCAGACCTACGCCCACAGGCGTAAATACGCCTGTCGTAAGCGTATGCAGTCACAAAATGTAGGTGGAGGATGCATTTAAATCGTACAGTATGGGCGTGCTTAGGCTGTTATGAACATCGCATAATTACGACCGGACGTACTTGCGATGGGAAAAGTTAAGGTAGGGTTCGTCAAGCGTAAGGAGGTGAAATTACGGTCGACCAAGGGGAGTGTCCAGGGGGGTGCATTGTATTTACGCAGTGCATAAATACGATAGGCGCTAGTGCGTAGGTCTGGATCAGGCCCTATGCGTATATCCGTCTTGCATAGGGATGTCGCGCCCTATCGTAAAGAGTTATGTACAAGTTACGTACGATCAGAGTTACGATGCGTAATATCTGCTGCACGCATGCACAGTGCGTTCCCACAGCCAGATTTAAGCATGCCGCGTGCTTAATTTGGCTGTCGTTATTAAGTCTAGATCAGGCCCTGAGATCTTGAGATACTCCTTCTTACCCTCCAATGGTTCTAGACATCCACATCATGGTCACGTCCTGCCCATTTTCTACCAAACATTGGCCAACCCCCAATTTAAAGAAGGCGCATTCAATTTAATTTATTATATGCTTTAGTCATTCTTGCAGACTCTTCTGGAATACCCGGGAGACTCCCGAAATGGGAACATTTCTCCTGCCGTCCCGTTCCTCGCAGGGTTAGTTTGCGTCATCAAGCCCCGCACCATCCCTAGTTAAAGCATGAATTAAAACTTTGGCATGGAGTGGGTGGGGCTTAAGGACACAATTTGTATAAATCCCACCCCCATACCGGCAACTATTTCTTCCCTCTGAGATCTCTTGGATGGAAAAATGAAAAGTCGGCAATCCTGGTTTTAGTTTATGTTCAGCGCCTTATTTAGTTACATTATTTATAGCCTGTCTGCCAATATACTCCTCCATCACCTGGCCAACTATTTATAGACTAACTCCAACATTGACCTAGCCTGCTGCAAAGCACCTGTGGATCATGTGACTACACTAGCACCACCTCTGCGGATTTGCTCCCAGAAGCCTATATAAAGCACATCATTTCAGAGTCCAAACACCCCTGTTACTAAATGGAATGGAAGAAATAAAAATAGCCACAGGGGGTAGTGTTTTTTTCCCCCGCTCATAAGCTGACCCTGAAAGTACAATACTGGTGATTGAGTAAAAGTGCAACTAAATAGTTGGGTGGAGTTATGGAAACACAGCAGGAAATTCTTATTGCCTTGAGTGAACTGCTATTATTTTAGGACCACTCTTTCATTGACGAACACTTTCTATTGCAGATCTCGGGGACGATGCCAGTATAGAGTGCTTGGCTTGTCATGGAACACCCTTGGCATGTGCTGGTTCCAATCTACCAATTTTGAGATGTGAACCATCACAGAAACATTGTATTGAAGTCTCCATCACCATGGCACTCAGCCCAGGTAGGTGGAAGCCATTGACATTACCAGGCCCATGCCTACATGGAGGCTGATAAAGAGTGAGGAGCTAAAGCTGGAGTAATTTTGCACATACTGTAGGCAAACATGTAATAAAAAGCAGGGAAAACCAAGCATAAACTAACATAGAATTCATTTTTTCCTCTAATTTAACAATAAATTGTAATGGAAAACCAACATTTTTCAGTAATTGTGGGCTAATAGCAAAAGTAAAGTCCTTTCCAGCAGACAAAAGATAATACAGTAAAATAATTACAAAAATGTTTTGTCCAGGAGCAAATTCATTTATTTTATGGACTTCTGGGGATCCAGCCGGATCCCGACTGAATCCCAACTCCCATACGCCAATGGGAGCCGCCCCCTGGTACTTACAGAGTTTGATTCATTGAACCATATGTTAAGAAAAATGGCGGTGACTCGGAAATATGGAATAAACCCAATAAAATCCCTCTCACCTTCTGTACTCACTATACCCAACACACCTCATATTGTTCCGCTGTCGGAAAGGCTTCCAACACTGAAGTCTGGACCCCCAAGGATCCAAATCCGAGCTGAAAGTCTTATGTACAAGGTGCATAAGGTCTAGGGTCTCCTATTTTTTCTCGAGAATGGGAGCAGGTGGAACTTGGGCAACTTGTATTGCGTAAATGCAATCTTTCAGGCCGCATTTACGCAACCTACGTAAGAAAAAGATGAGTAGATTACGTTAAAAAATATGCATGCGCAGTAGTAAAAATCACTAAACACCAGACGTATATGTTATACGTCCGGTACTCTGAATACAGGCCAAAATGAGCTCCATAATGCTCTGAAGCTCCTAGGGAAACAGCTGACGCGTGTTTTGTATGTGTTTTGTAAGCTTTGAAAAAACACATGGAAACGCACATGTTTCAGCTATCTCTATTTAAAAAAATATTACTAAAGAGAAACTTTCTTTACTGAATAGGTGAGTATGCCGCATTTATTTTTCGGCATACTTAATACCCATTCATTAATTCAAGACGCCACTGCGGGAGTCTTGGGGTTAAGCTGCTAGGAGGAGATTCTTAGGGTTAGGCTGTGGGGTGGGGAGTCTTGGGGTTAAGCTGCGAGGAGGAGATTCTTAGGGTTAGGCTGTGGGGAAGGGGGTCTTGGGGTTAAGCTGCGAGGAGGAGATTCTTAGGGTTAGGCTGCAGGAAGGAGAGTCTTAGGGTCAGGCTGAGGGGTAGGGAGTCTTAGGGTATGGCTGCTGGGTGGGGAGTCTTAGGGTTAGGCTGCGGGGAGTAGATTCTTAGGGTCAGGCTGCGGGGAGGAGAGGATAAGGGTCAGTGTAATGGAAGGGCAAGCTTAGTTCGCAACTGGCTGTTATAAAGCGGCCCTTTCTAAGCAGAGACTCACTCCCTTTTTCCATATATTTCCTCTGAACCTACCACCCTTTATTTGCATGCCCTTGTGTTCTAAAATACCTCTTCCATTGAAAAGTCTACCCTCCTGTACCTGGTTACACCCCTTGATATATCCCCCCCTGTCTTTTTTCTGCTTTAATCTATACATGTTTACCTCCTCTCTTTGTATGTTTTGTGATGCATGCCATGCACCATTTTAGTTGCTCTTATTTATGTCCTTATGGAGATAGAGCCTCCCAGAACTGAACACAGTATTGCAGGTGAGGCCATTCCAATGACCTATAAAGTGACATTATTGTTTCTCTCCTTCTGCTACTAACTCCCCTGCTTATACAACCAGGCAGCTGACTTGCCTTTCTCAGTGAATTACACTAATTGAACAATCCCATGGACACGCCAGCACCTGGGGGGAGTTGATTGGATGCTTCTTATTTATTGTCTGGGTAAGGGGTGGAACTATCATTGGTGCAACAGGTACAGCTTGCTGATACAAAGGCCCATAGCCGTAATCACCGCACTTCCGAAGCTCGCACCTGGGCACACCAATCGCTAGTTCTGCCTCTGGTTTGGATCCAGAACTTAGTTTCCCCCCTGGTCTCTGTGGGTGTCATTTAAATTGTGGCTACATTTTGTGGTCAAGCTCCGAAGGCATTCTACATGGCAGTAGCCATCCCATTTAAGAAGTCAATAGGGATGAGCGAGATGCATTAGGAGAGGGACAGGGAGACCTGTTAATATATGTAAACATTTTGCAGCTGCAAAAAAAATGATTATTGTGCACCATCATTGCATTGCATTGCATATGTGCACAAAGTATATTTTATGTACATCCACTGGCACATGATGACCTCTTTCCCAACCTCCACACTGAGCCCCACTGTCTCCTCTTATTGCTGCTGTGAGTGTAGAAAGTCATTTTTTGTTCCTTATTTTATTTATGTTCTTTCTAGCCACTTTCCACCATCACATTAAACAGGGATGTGCATTAACTTTACACAATTTAATGTTTGTATTTATTATTGTTGATAAAAAAAATAAAAAAAAATCAACAACTACCATTGTTGTTTTGTTACATTAACATTTATTTTGCTTTTAGCTGTTCATGGAATTTCTTTATTTTTAAATAAACATGTCAGCTAGACTGTGATGGTACACTGCTATCTCAGCATAAGATTGGAGATTCTTTGTTAGGTTGTGCTACAAATTGCCCTTAATAATACACTCTGTCTTGTCTAAAGTACTAGTGCATTAGCAGTGACAGCTTAAGATGTGTTTAAGAGTTGTATAATCCCCGTTAATAACCTATTGCCATTTAGGAGTAAAAAAAAAAGGCATGATGGCAAAGAAAAACACAGGGAAATGGCTATGTCCGCTCTGATTTGACAGGTATATCTAGTTATACATGGTGAGCGGTCTTAATTGACATGTCATGTAAATACTGCTCTCTTGACAAATTCATTATTCACATCAAGACTGCACTGTCATTTTCCAAGAGCTTTGTAATGTGACAGCGCCCCCTGCTGAAAACAGAAATGATACGCAGGTTTATGTTATAGTTTCCAGAAATAGAAATAATAGATAAGGAATGTAATTGATTTGTCAGCCAAGTTTGTTCATTTTTATACACGTTATATTATTATTTTTTTCTTTTGTATTTAATGAATTGTAATAAATTTATTCAGATTCAGTTATTATTATCACATTATTGGACTGACCCAGGTTTTGGAATTTTACATGTATTTCCTTGTTTTTTATGTTAGCTAATCAGAATGCATTATGACACTTCCGTCAGGGGAGCTGCTTCGTATTGATTCTACCTGATGAGCATTCTAGTGTTAGCGTACAAACTACTGTCAGATCTGTTAATTTTCTCCCTTTATCCTCTGCTCAACCGATTTGGACATCATAGACCCACAAAGGTGACCCTGTTGGATTAAATAGATGCAGAATGATTGGACAGATGGTCGGAAGTGTGTGCACACGTCAGAATTGAAACGGCATTGTTACATCATTGATCAGTAAAATTAGGAAGGTTTAAAGTCAGTGACCAGCAGTCCCTTTATAATAACCGCTAGTGCATTCCTGTTAACTTTCCTTCCCTGTGTTCCTTGTCTCTCAGTTACCTTGCTTTCTCTGTATCCCTTGTCTCTCAGTTACATTGCCTTCCCTGTGATCCTTGTCTCTCAGTTACCTTGCTTTCCCTGCATCCCTTGTCTCTCAGTTACCTTACTTTCCCTGCATTCCTTAGGCCAGATTTACTAAGGTGCAGTTTTGGAAAAGTGAAGATATTGCCCACAACCAATCAGATTCTTGCTCTCACTTTCCTATTACATATTAGAGAATGTCAGCTAGAATCTGAGTGGTTGTTATGGGCAACATCTCCACTTTTCCAAACCTGCAGCTTAGTAAATCTGGCCCCTTATCTCTTAGTTAATTTGCATTCCGTGTATCCCTTGTCTCTGTTACCTTGCTTTCCCTGCATTCTTTGTCTCTTATTTAACTTGCCTTCCCTGTGTACCTTGTCTCTCAGTTACCTTGCCTTTCCTGTGCACCTTGTCTCTCAGTTACCTTGCTTTCCCTGGATCTCTAGTCTCTTAGTTGCAGTCCCCCTATGTATCTTGCCTCTGCGTTACTTTTTTTCAAGTTTTCCCCACTTATCCCATTCCCACCCTTTGAGTGTGGATTGTGGGTCAATGAGTGAGTGCCCCTGTCTGTGTTATGTGTTATCCATCCTCTTATGACATTCTCCATCTTGCCTCTCTGCCCGGTGTGATTTCCATCTTCCACTGTGGGTGGCTGTCTCATGCCTCTCTTGCCGTTGAGAGCCCTCGCTCTCATTTTGTGACTACTTCTGGGTCTTGGTTTTGCTACTGCCTCTGTAAATGGTTTTCAGGGGCCATGACCTGCTAGGTGTCCACAGCCAAGCCTATCTCCACCATTAGGGGCTCTAGTGAAGATCAGACTCTTGGTTAGATTCTGCAGCCTGGCTGAGCACGACCGCCATAGAGATGATGGTCAAGGGAGTGTACACACTAATATGATATTTTTCAAATAACATATTTATCATTTGATAATTGTGTGAATATTTGTGTTCCCAGCTATAGTCTAACTTGTAAAACCTCCTAGAATCCCATTGGATCAGGGCAGTCACTCTTATCTCACTTGAGAAATGGGTAGGACGGTGCCACCATGATGTTCTTTATCAGGATTTGTATTGTGATGGCTCCACACACACACTGCTTAATGATGTAATGTCATGGGCATACATGTGTCCCCATGGTCATTCCTCCCCTCCATCCCCAGTCCAATCAGGGCTCCTTTCTAAACTTCTACTGGGTGTTTCCCATAAGTTTCCTCCTATAATTACAGTTGAGGACAGTTGTCATCACCGGTTTTATCCCTGTCTTGTCTTTATTTCAGAAATTCAGCACACCATGATAAAAAGCTGCAGCAACTACAATGCCTCTTGTCCTGGGCTGGCTGCATTCAGCAATGGAGAAAATCCTGTCTCTTACTCATCCGGCCACCTCTGCTGCAACAGCAGCCATTGCAACAGCGGCCACTTTACAGGTAACGCCCGATCCGTGGAAACTACTGTTCTCTAGGTCTGAGGTTTTGGTACTGAATATTTTAATGGTTGTTGCCCTCATCTTTCCTTTTCTTAATTACACCAACACAAATAGAGATAAAGGTATATAATATGTGGTTATTTTTTTTTGTTGTTTTTTTTTAACAAACCTTTTTAACATGTTTGTGTACCAGAGCTGCTGTGATTTCTCTACCTTATCTACCTTCCCTTCCAATGTACTACCCTGGCCCACCTACTACTGGTAACCCCACTCCAATCTACTGTTGTCCTGCTGGTTCATCCAAACCCAGTCCCGGCAACAGAAATCTTGGGGCCTGGTAAACAAATTTATTTGGGGGCCCCCATCCCTCTTCAATAGTGTATTGCAGGGGTCCTTCTGAACCTTGGGTCCTGTCACAGCTGTCCAACTAAAGTCCCCCCCTGTCGCCGGGTCTTCTCAAACCTCTCCCCATTGTATCACATTCTTACTTGACCTACTGCTATACCATTGGTTGCTTCAAACCCCTCCCTCTTGTATCACCTGTTTGTAAGACCTGCTGCTGTCTCATTTGTTGATCCAAATAACTCTCACTTGTATCACTTGAATTACTCCTACTATAACACTGTTTGCCTAAAACCCCTCCCACTTGTATCACATTTATATGATTTATGCTATGCCACTTGTTACTTCAAATCCCCCCTCCCCCTTAAATTACCGGTTTACATGACCTACTGCTATCCCAGACCCTGCAACATGACCCATTCCAATTAGGTACAATTTAATACTCTCCTGAGCTTCTAAATGTCACTCACGTGGTTTAAATGAATTAACTGATATTTTAAAAACTATTTACCTCTACAACAAAGGTGGTTACCATAGTAACTGACCGTTTGAAAATGAGGAGCAGAGTATTTTGTACCTAATGGAATGGGTCATGTGGGAGGATCTGCTATCCCATTGGTTTATTCAAACCCCACTCCCTTATATCACCTGCTTACCTGACCTACTTTGAGTAACAGTCTGATTCTCCTTTCATGCCCAACCCCACCCCTCCTGCTTCCTTTATTAGTGTAAAACCATAAATATTCCCATCCTATGGATTTATCATAGCTCAGCGTTATGATTTTTGCAACACTGAAAGGACCAATTCCAAAAGTCATATACCAATATGTGAACGCATCATGGAACCATTGCTGCTGTTATGTCTCCATTTTTGCGTCATGCAGTTATTTCTGCGTGACTGTGTAAGACAGATATAAGTAATCTAATATGGAGACTGTCTGCAATTTAGCAATGTTAAATATCTTTGACACTTACCCTCAGGGTAGCTACAGTTTGGGTGTCTCCCTGTACTTTTAATGAAATGTCTTGAGCCTTGATAATTAAAAGGAACATTCCAAAAGTGGAATGTGGGAAAGAACTCTATATATCCCTTTTATATTTATTTCAAGTATTCATAGCGCTTCACTTTTTCCACATTGTGTTATGTTACAGCCTTATTACAAAATGGAATAATTTCATTTTCCCCACAAAATTCTACACACAACACCCCATAATGACAACGTAAAAAAGTTTCTGCAAATTTATTAAAAATAAAAAACAAAGAAATCACATGTACATAAGTATTCACAGCCTTTGCTCAATACTTTGTTGGACCTTTGGCAGCAATTACAGCCTCAAGTCTTTTTGAATATGATGCCACAAACTTGACACACGTATCTTTGGCCAGTTTCGCCCTTTCCTCTTTGCAGCACCTATCAAGCTTCGTCAGGTTGGATCTCGTTCAGAATTAGGGCAAATGATGCTTTCATCAGCTTCAGATAGAGGAAGCACAGCCCATCGAGTCTACCCAGTTTTTATTTTATTACGCTATACTGACCCTAGACCCTATGTAACCCTAGATTTACATTTAGATGTAGGATATCATTATATTGATCCCAAGCATGTTTAAATTGCTCCAGTGTGTTACCCTCTACCACCTCAGATGGGAGGCTATTCCACTAATCAACTACCCTTTTAGTGATGTAATTCATAAATAACATTAAGTAATTCTTATTGGATGTATTTTACAGTGTGAAACAACAAAGCATTTATAATCATGCGACCTTTTAATGGATTACTAATTGCAGGCTCCTAGAAATGCCTAAGACACAAAAACACAAATCCCCTATTCAGGCTAATGACAATTAGCGTTCTGAATGTCTTCAGTATCTACAAAGGTAAAAATCCATTAGAGTTATTATTCATTCTTAACTAAGGATGTTTTCTGCTGGAAGCTAGAAGGAGGAATTTATGTTTCCGATGTTTACTGAACATTTACTATTATTCCAGAAGAGTTATTTTTTTGTTATTTTTTACTTTTAAATCCGCATTCACAGAGGCCTGATCTGAAAGAATACAAGCATTTTCCATCCCGTGTCTGGAAAAATCCACAGAAACAATGGTTTGAGTCATTGGGGCAGAGCCAGACCTACGGCCGCCTGTGATTTTACGCTGGCCGTAAGGGTAAAAGCGCCCCTTAGTAGTTACTGCGCATGTGCGCGGCAGATGTTATGCAAAGTAACTCTGAGCGTATGGGCCTTGAGCGTAACAGCTTCGTAACAACGCACGAAGGAGCGTCACCCAAGTCCATGTGTACAGAGTGTATGTAACTTACGAGGTCAGGGACCGGATTCACACCTAAGAAGCAGACGCGTATCCTTAGTAAATGACCAGTAGGTCATTTACGCAATCTTCGTACCAGTTAGGTACATAGATTGCCTCCGCGTGGTCTTTAAAGACCTGTGGCTGAATAGCCACATATTCGTAAAATTCTGTAGGCCTCCCATAAAGGTGGTCCTCAGCCTCTTATTGGTGTGTACCATTTGCCAACTACAGAATCCACTGACCAATCACATTGCCTCCTCCTTAATTCCATTCTTCACCTACATTCCTCTCTGAACCATCATTATGGCCCTGCCAGAGCTGTAAATTGGGCGTTATAGGGCGGGATGTCATACTGTCACTTCTCTAACTGATTGAATGAAGAGCTATAAATCTCCATTCACTTCTATTACTTCTATGTTTCCATACTGCCACGTCTAAATGTCCACACCGCCACGTCAACATTTCCACTTCGACCACTGAATCCTGCTATGAGCACATCGACTGCTTAATTCTTTTATATGTATTATTAGACCTATGTTCCATACTTGCTGTATCATCATGTAGATATATACCCACCCCTCATATATGTATTACATAATTTTGTAATTATTTTCAGGTCCATTTTTTATGTATGTAATTCAGTCCCTAATTCTAACCCTAACCCTCCACTCTAACTACCCTAACCCTCCTTTAATGGCAGCTTGACCCTAACCCTCCCTTACTTGCAGCCTGACCCTAACCCTCCCTCCCCTGCAGCCTGACCCTAACCCTAACCCTAACCCTGACTCCAACCCTAACCCCACAGAGATCATTTCCAGGTCCGGCGATAGCCGCAGCAGAGATGCGGTGGAGGGATATTGCACATTGCGAAAGTGAATGGGTGAATTATGCTGAACGGCATGCTCACCCATTCATTAAAAAAAAAGTATAAAGCGGTAAGTATATGAAAAAGGGACATTTGAAAAGTAACTTTCGAATGTCCCTTTTTCGAAACTGAAAGCATCGTTGCGGAGAGTGTAACCGCCCTCTGCCATCTGGTATCACTCATGGCTAAAATACAAAAACTTGGTATAATGCTATATCTGCTTACATACCTGCCCAGGGGCCCTGTGTTCCTCCAGACAGTCATTCACATAGCGCCATTGGTACATGTGTTACTGTGATGCGTTTCTTTTCCAAAGTACACAATTATACGCACACGCACGTAGCAAACCAAAACCCACCAACACCCATGACACTCCTCTCTCACGGTAGTGCAATCGTAGACTTACACCTCCATACAGCACCTCTAACTTTATGTGTGTACATACGTGCGTATATGTATGCCGTACGTGTGATTCTATGTAACCACGCCCTCAAAGACTCATTTAAATGCTTCCCCCTCCCTCTTTCACGTCACTATTCAGGTATGTATTTCAACCCCGCCCCTCCGTACGTATATGTCCTCAAGTGCGATTCACATGTCCGTGCCTAAAGCACATCTGTGCGCATATTCTATGTAACTTACGTCAATAAAGTTACTACGCATGCGCAGTTAAAGCGTACCTAAAAATGCGCACGCCACTCCACGTGAAAACGGATCTGTGAATACAGCTCCAAGTTTTTATCCATAATGATGATATTGACCACATTTACTATTTCACAGTTCACAAATGTAAACCAAAGGAATTTGTGTTCCCTTCACTTTTTAGATGCAGATCCTGGTGCGGAAAATGGATTGGAGTGTTACACTCGATCGTCCTCAAGAGTGGTCAGCAAGATGCAGTGCAGAGGACACATGACCCAGTGTGTGGACCTGATTGGTAAGAACCAAAGGACGTTCCTAGTCTACTACTGCCTGTTCTGCTCTGAGAACATGATATCTCCTCTGTAGAATCTAAAGCATCTCCATGAATAATATTACTGATCTTACACAATGCTGAGATTCAGGTGGGGGGAGTATGGGTAAGGGGGGTTCATTGCAATCCTGTAATCTACCAAGCAAAAAGGAAAACACTGAAAAATTCATCGGTAATGTGTTGTTTCTGGTGGACTTGGATGTCACTGAACACCACTGGGGCATTTTTGTAGAACTCAAACATTGACCAAGGGTTGCAAGGTGAACACCTGTCGGGCCAATCTTTCCACTTTCCAAGGAACCCCACCAGAGTATTTGGTCTTTGAGTTTTGCTGATTGAGGTCGGTGTCAGTCTCTCAGCTTCAACATGAATCCCCTGCGATCTATTTCTCAAAAAAGCAGTGTGTGACTTCATGATGAGAGAGACGGTGTCCATTAACGTTGTGCCAATAACGCTGGTCTTGTTGGCAACATTATTTATTTTGCCTCAGGAGTACAGGCAAACAATGTAAAAAAAAACGTTTTTTATTACCACCAATTACCACCAGGGGGCTCCAGTGTTCTAGATATTCCAAAGCCCAATTATTTATATTCGCAAATTTTTTGTGCACTTACTTTTAGAGAGCACAGCCCCTGGAGTTATTTAAGTTACATTTACTTAGAAAACTATCCATTTAGTGTAGTGTATAAATCCAAGGCACTCTTCCATGCCCCATAAGCTGAAACACAGTCATTACATAACACTGAACGCATGTGATCTTAGTGATGTTGTGCATTGATTCTTTCCTCCCTTCCCCTCCCCAGGGTCCTCTCAAGATGATGTTTTGATGAGTGGCTGTGCTACAGAAGCCTTCTGTCAAGGAACGTACCCACACTTTAAATTTCCAGGGTGGACAAGCTCTGTGTGCTGCAAACAATCCCTCTGTAACCATGGCAACAGCATTATTGATCCGGGAGCAAAGAAACATCCCAACTGACAATGCTGATCATGTGACTGATGACTTCATTTTGTTAACTGTGACTGGTCTAAATACTCAGACACACGACATTCAGTGTGTTGCTCTACACGGTGGTGGTGTTCAAATCACCTACTCACACAGGCCTGAAACAAAAAGTATTATGAAAATGCAGAATATGAATTAATTGGGATCAAAGGGCCTGATCCAGAACTACAAAGGAGCGCATTTTGTATTTATGCACAGTGTAAAAACTATGCACTCCACTGGATACTCCCTTCGGTCGGCCATAATTTCACTGCCTTACGCCTGTGGTCGGCCATAGTTTCACTGCCTTACGCCTGCGGAACCATACCTTAACTTTTACAAGCATACCTACAGCAGGACGTAACTACAAGGTGGTCGTAACAATGAAACCCAGCCCATACTGTACGATTTAAATGCCTCCCCGCCTAAATTCCGTAACTTGAGCGTATTTACGGGTATTGTAATATAGGCACACCCATTTGGCCATAATGACGCAAATGTTACAGGCGACCTAATTTCAATTACGGCCGCCATGAGTTACGAAAAGGAAACATCTGCTGGGCGCATGCGCAGTACGTACTTTAAGCCAAAGTTACACTGACGGAAGGCGTAAATACGCCCACGGGCGTAGTTCTGGATTAGGCCCAATGATATCCATGAGACATGATACAATCACTACTATTAGAGATACCAGTTGGTTTTAACAATTTTGGGCTGGATCCAGACTTAAGAAGGAGCATGAAATTAAGGAACTGATTCACACTTAAGAATCTTCTTAAAATAAGAAGAATATTTGTTTTCAGTAAGCAATTCAAAGATGTATTCCTGCATGCAAAGAATACAATTAACTTGAATCCCCCTGAAAACAACATGGTTTTGCCCAGGAGTAACTTTAAGTTCTTATTTTAAGAAGATTCTTAAGTGTGAATCAGGTCCAGAGGGATTAAGGAGAGAGACAAACACTCTGAAAGAGTGGAGAAGACAGAAGACAGGTCGAAGAACATTTTATAATACACTCCTACAGGACTGTGCTAGTTAAGGGATAGAGACGGAGTCTAAATCTTAGATTATGCAAATATTTTTGTATGGTATGTACATCACGTACGGAAATTGCATTTGCAGTACATGGAATTCTGTTCCCATGCGGGAGGCGGGCCTACAGGCATAATGGGTGGGCATTGGGTATTTAAATCATACTGTAAGATTCAGTATTACACTCACACAGAGATTGGCACAGAATACTTAGTGTAGGGTCCAGGGCATGGAAATCCTTTCTGCATATAGGAATGCAGGGGGAGTGCCCTGTTCTCCTGCATGCAGCATTAAGGATCTGGTCCACTGTTATTAAATTTAGGTTTAAGGTATCTGTTAGTGGTATACAATAAGTAATACTCGTTTAAAGTGAGTGTAGTTAGTGTTACTTAGTCCTGTAAATATAATTGGTGACTATGGGCTGGATCCAGACCTAGTTAAGTGCTTGAACTTAGTTACTCCTGGGCTAAACCATGTTGATTGCAGGGGAGTCATATTTCATCTGTTGCAAACAATATTATAGTTGAGAGGTGATATTTCCTATCTCAAGTCTACTGCGTGCAGTAAGCAATTCAAAGATATATCCCTGCATGCACAGAATACAATTAACTTGACTCCCCCTGAAATCAACATGGTTTAGCCCAGGAGTAACTAAGTTCAAGCACTTAACTAGGTCTGGATCCAGCCCATAGTCACCAATTATATTTACAGGACTAAGTAACACTAACTACACTCACTTTAAACGAGTATTACTTATTGTATACCACTAACAGATACCTTAAACCTAAATTTAATAACAGTGGACCAGATCCTTAATGCTGCATGCAGGAGAACAGGGCACTCCCCAAAACCATGTTGATTGCAGGGGGAGTCAAGGTAATTGTATTCTTTGCATGCAGGGATATGTCTTTGAATTGGTTACTGCACACAGATACTGACCAGCTTTTCTATCACACTGTTATTTAGACTTGGGATAGGAAACATCACCTCTCAACTCTAATACTGTTTGCAACAGATGAAATATGACTCCCCTGCAATCAACATAGTTTAGCCCAGGTGTAACTTTCCTCTCTTTGGATCGGATGCACAACTACGTGTATTGGTAAGTTAAGTACCGATTTGTGCTGCGCTAATGCGTGTACGTAGTAAAAATTTTACGCTATCTACGTAGCGTTTCCTTACGTAGATTGCGTAAAATATTTACTATGCGTGCGCATTAGCGCAGCACTTAGAAATCGCCACATAACTTACCAATACACGTAGTTGTGAATCCGGTCCTTCATTTCCAGTGCCTTCTTAAGTCTGGATCCTTTGTCACAAATGTGGCACAATTATTGTGAGTACGTGATCAATACACTTAAAGGGAAAACTAATCCTAAATTGTGTGTTTTGCAATGTAGACTAATAAGTGGATACAATACACTGATATTTTATTGCAATTTTAATAAATAAAAAAACCAAAAAACTGTGTTAAGATAACGCATACAGGAAAAAACACTAAGGACCGTATCCAGAGTTGAGTATAAGAGTATAAGAAAGTGGACGTGACGCATCTCGGCGTTAACTCAAAAGTGGCCTGTTTAAATCGAAATGGTACTTGGGCGTCTAAGCCTTGCGCTCCGAGGGACGTGTAAAGAGAGGGAAGGGATGGAGGAACGGAGGGCATGCACAGTAAGGGTGTGCCAAGGCAAGTGCTCTCCATCCTGATCAGAACGCAGGTGGAACTCAGGTTAGTTTACATTCAAGTGGCTCATAACTTTATAAGTATGAAACGCTAGCACAATGGTCCAAAATGGCTTGTGGATTGTCAGACGCTGACTTGGGCATTTCCTGTGGCTGGTGCAAATATTTTGATGTGAACTATGCTTATTTCCATATTCATTTGGGTCTGAATCCGGTGCAATTGCCTGAGCGCGCCCTTACATTATTATGTTTAAGACGTCACGCGCTATCCACATCGCTGTACAATACATTACTATGCATTGTCTTCCAGCTCAGGACACACCCTTCGGAATGCAAGCAGATGCAGCTCCAGTTAGATCACCTGCAATTGCCTGTGCATTATTTCTGAGTTGGTGCCGTGTGTAGTTACTATATCTATGCAGTTGCCCTTGGACAGGACTGCTGAGCAGGTAACATACGCGCCGCTTAAGTGGATCACCTGAGCCATGGCTCCTGCATGGTACTGTACAGATGATTCCCTGTGCACAATGCTAAGGGTGGCTAAGGAAAGGGGAAGGTGAGGTGTTGAAGCTTTGCTAAGGTGTCCAAAGACCTAGCACTGGCTCTGCCTGCAGTGGTGCACTTACCTGCTCAGCTGATGTGTCCAAGGCACGTGACGACGGAGCGGATGAGCAGGTAAAGTAAGCACAGCTGCAGGGAATAAGTGGCTTATGTGTTCTGCATCAACCACAAGCATTAGGATCCCTGAGCACCTCTGTACTTTTCCCTTTGCCTAGGGTCGGTACCCTAGGCAGCTGCCTTAACATGACCAGTATTAGCATTGAGCCTGCTTTTAGACAGTTGGGCATTGTCTCTTTCTTGTAGACTTCTGAATGTACGTGAAGATCCATGCACTGGAGATGGGAAATTTTGTCTCTGTCCCTCCATGTGAGTGTGAGTGGTTAAAGCTCATGCGCAAACGTCTGCAAAGTGCCGTCCAGTGAAAGAGAACCCATCTGCAATGGAAATAATATACTGAATAATATTTGATGGTTTAGTACTATGATTTCCCTCCTACTGGAGAACGCCAAGAGTATAAAGAGTTAATGCAGCACTCGATTCAAGAAGATGCATTTGCCTTATCTAATACTAACATTTCTGTAAAAACAGAAGACGCTAAAAGTCTCTACACAAAGGGTTGCAAAAAATAAACTGGGAAGTATATTTTTGTTTTGTTAACAATACAAAAGCAATAAAAGGCCATTATTCTACATAATGCTGCATATGAAAAACAGAGGTAACAATGCAAGTTTCTCTAAAGATGTAGATTTTCTTTTACTGACAATTGAAACTGATTGTTAAGGCACAACAGTGGCCGTATCTATCTTTATGGGAACAATATGTAGACTGTTGGTCTATAATGCGCTTCCTACTGATCCTGAGCACTGTAGCCGTAGAATTTTGCATAAGAGGGTAGAATAGAAAAAAGATAAGATGTAGCAACTGACTGACTACGAGCAAGGGAAGAGCTAGGGATTGGAACAAAACAACATCATTGAATTGTTACAATACTTGATTGATGGCAGTTTGATGTCATTGGTCTTTTTTTCAAGGAAGAGATGCCATCATGCAAGAACCACAGAAGAGGCTAGCCTCCTAGAGAACTAACCAATGTTTTCCCTTCAAATTTTCTTAGAAGACTGTCATTGAGGTCTATGCCTTCCTTAAACCATAAAGACAAGATATAGGGGTCTATTTACAAAGGTCATTTTAGTGCGATAGGGCCAGTTTTCACTTCAAAACTGGCCCTATCGCATTAAAATGAAGTGGACCATATTTACAAAACATCAGAGCGGAGTTTTACACTCTCCGCTCCCGGCGTCAGACTAATGCCAGCTCAGGCTGGCGTTAGTGACAAGTATTCTGGCGATGTCCCCATATACCCCTCTTTTCCTCCCCCTAATAGCTGTTATTAGGGGGAGGAAAAGGAGGGCATGTATGGGGAGACCGTCGGAATACATCACAATCGTGCCCCAGGTAAAAAAAAAAGAATAAAAAAATTTTTTTTTTGTAAGTTACATTTTTTTTTTTTAAACCATAGAAAATAGAAATAAACATTACTCACCTGTCTGGGTGTCCCGTCGGGCTGAAGCTGTCTAGTCCCGGCATGAATACACTGCACATGTGCAGTGTTACTCATGTCAGGACCTGGAAAAATGTCATAGTGCTGGCAGTCTAACTCAAAGTCTCCCACCCCAGAATAAACCTAAGTTCCCGGAGAGGGTTACTCACCTCTCCAGTGGTCTGGCAGTGGCGCTTCCGAACATGAATGGGTGAGTATGCCGATTGCTTACTCACCCATTCATAAGGAAAAAAAAAATATCTAAAACTGGTGTCATTCGAAATAGAGACAGACGAAAAGCAACTTTAGGCTGTCCCTACTTTGTAATGACAGGCATCGGTACGGGGACTCGCACCACAACCAAAGGTACATGGGAAGCAGTAATGTCTTTAGGTCTCTTGAACGTTGTAGCTTCAGAACTGAACCGCGCCTTTCATGCACCTGTTTAACATTTGCCTATAAATTGATTGAGCAGCTTCCATTCTGTTTTTATTCTGTTTGTGGGCATGTCTGGGATCAGTTGCTGACAGGGAGAGCTGATCCACAGCAGCCATTTTGGAGACTTTAAGGGGTGTCTCCTAGGTAAGTTGGCTCTCAATTTATAAACATATATATGGGACCCAACATTGGGACTCTCAATTTTAGAGTTAGGACCACCATATACAGAAAGGCCTTGACGGTGGCTGGTGGCTTATCCCATATTTGATCAAATATGTGTAACAAACATTTCTGTGTTTTATTTTACAGATAGAACAGTAGAGTTTGTTACTGGTTTATGGCAGTGTGCTGGGGCTATTTTTTCCTTTTGTTTCTGTGGCTAGTAGATTAACCCCTGCCTTTCACGCACCTGTTTAACATATACCTATAAATTGATTGAGCAGCTTCCATTCTGTTTTGATTCTTTAATGACAAATGCTTCTGACAACAAAAAGGAGAAGAGTTCATCTCTCCTTCAGCTTCTAAATATAAGTCACATGCTGTCCCCATAGACATGTTAAGAGATCAGAAAATTCATCACAGCATGGAGAGAGATAAACCATGAAGAAAACCACATATTACCTCTCCCCTACTCTCTAACCCTTCTTTCTCTTCCCTCTTGCTCCCCTCCTGCCCCCATCCCTCTCATTCACTAATATACTAAAATAATTTAAAGTGGAGCTGGTAAGTGCATGAAAAGAATAATGGGCTGGATCCTGGGCTAAACCATGTTAATTGCAGGGGAGTCAAGGTAATTGTATTCTTTGCATGCAGGGATATATCTTTGAATTTCTTACTGCACACAGATACTGACCAGCTTTACTATCACACTGTTATTAAGACTTGGGATAGGAAACATCACCTCTCAACTCTAATACTGTTTGCAGCAGATGAAATATGACTCCCCTGCAATCAACATGGTTTAGCCCAGGTGTAACTAAGTTCATGCACTTAACAAGGTCTGGATCCAGCCCAATATTAGTAACAGGAGTAATTCAAGTTGACTGCAAAAGGGCAAATAAGGAAGAGGCTGGCGACTACTGACCAGTGAGCCTTACTGCTCAGAAATTAATGGAAACCTGTTAAAAAGCTGATGGAAACACTGTTAAAAGGTTGAATTGTAGAATATCTCAAATACAGCAGCTTACAAGAGTCTAAACAGCATTGAATCTTATCTACTCTTTTGGCTGGGCAATATAAGTAAGATATGAAGGGGAAGCTGTAGTCATTGCCTTTTTGTAGATGTCACAAAAATATGTAACAGGGTAGAGACACCAGGAGGGGTAAACAAAATGATTGATGATCCATGTCGACTGGAGGAATGGTCAAGAGTGTGGCAACAACATTTTAATGATAATTTTATGATAAAGGACCTGATCCACACTTAAGAATCTTCTTAAAATAAGAACTTAAAGTCACACCTGGGCTAAACCATGTTGATTGCAGGGGAGTCATATTTCATCTATTGCAAACAGTACTAGTGTTGAGAGGTGATATTTCCCAGCCCAAGTCTAAATTATACCGTGTTCACATTGCCACTGCCTAAAAAGCCAGCTTTTTAGGCAGTGAGCAAAATTTTGAAAATTTTAGCCTGGTGTGTTCAGACTGCGCTGAAAACACCGGCTTTTTTTTTTTTTTTGTTTTTTAGTTATTAGTTGATTGATAAGATAACTGCGGAAATCCCAGCCTTTCCCTTAAATTGTCTGTAAACTTTCATTTTCAGTTTGATTTTTTCATGGTGATTGTATAATTTTCAGTGGTTTTACAAGCTGCACCAAACTAATCACAACTTACTTTTGTGTGCAGTTGAGACTGTGTAATAACATTGGGCTAAATCCAGACTGAAGTAAGTGCTTGAACTTAGTTACAGCTGGGCTAAACCATGTTGATTGCAGGGGAGTCATATTTCATCTGTTGCAAACAGTATTAGAGTTGAGAGGTGATCTTTCCAATCTGAACGCTAAATAACAGTGTGATAGTAAAGCTGGTCAGTATCTGTGTGCAGTAAGCAATTCAAAGATATATCCCTGCATGCAAAGAATACAATTAAATTAATTGCCCCTGTAATCAACATGGTTTTGCCCAGGAGTGACTTTAAGTTCTTATTTTAAGAAAATTCTTAAGTGTGAATCAGGTGAAATATTACTGGAGAATTGACATGAAGTCAGAGAATTTCGGAAAGTCCACAGAGCAATCTCCGAACTCACCCCATTCCCCCACCTCCCTAAAAAAAACATTACTAATCTAGCAAATTAGCTGCCTCCGGTACCATTACACAGGCGGTCTTTTGACACAAGAGAGACAAGAATCAGATATAACGTCACGGGCGCAACGCGCTTTGTCTTTATTGTTAGAAATAACTATTATCTATTTGAGCTGAAGCATTTTTCTCTGACACTCCTCATTACAGCTGCATTCCATTGAGAACAGAGTGACCTCTTCCTCTGGTTCACTTCTCACCAATAGTCTCACTGTGAATGGAAATGTCAAAGCTGGAAGGCTGAGGCAGCAAATTTGTGAACTTATCTGATCCTTATGCACAATTTCCATTTACTAGTGGTATCACTACATCATCAGTAATCATGAGGACTATTATAATGAGATATGGGTTCCTGGGGATTTACTTGGTTACATACTGAGAGTATGGTGGAGCCCAGGGTTGCATTATAACTGGGGCATATAGGGTGACAATAACACCATTGTAATTATATGGTTGCAGTAGGTTTTTCTCACCTAACAACAGTGGTTCAACTACTATGGGGAGAAAAAGGGCAGTTGCTACCTCTATATCTCGGCTATACCCCTGTAGAAAGAGAATAGGCACCTATGCTGTGTGCTCACCATAACTTGGGTTCTGTGTTACATCATATACTGTATTTGGGGGATTTAATCATTATCTTTAGAGAGGGACTCCTCAGCATAATTTTCCCTTCTCTCAGATTGACTGATTCGACAAGGTCCCCTTGCCCTTTACTCCAATTGGTCAGTTCTGTTTCTCCTTCACTCTGATTGGCCAATACGAAATAAGCAGGGGATGTCCCACAACCCCTCTAACATGGCAGCAAGTTGCCTGGATAGAAGGAACTTCATCATGTCAGCTCTTAACCCGTATCGTTGAAGTATTTAGGGTTTTGTCTGTTCCACAAGTATATCTGTCAACATGCAGGACTGCCATCAGAAATTGTGAGACCCAGGGCTGAAAAAATAGTAAGGGGCCCAGGTGTAATTCAGAAACAAACACTCCTTCATAGACAGAAGCCTCTTCCTCATACCTTAATATGGAAATGGGTGGGATTCAGATGGGATGTGGCCTAATTTCTCTATATCTACTTTTTTATCAGTACTATTTGGAGCTGTTCAATACAGGTTGCAGTGACTTATAAATAGGCCATTTTATATAATAGTTTCAATAATAGAATAGTTTACTCTTGTAGTGGTGCCCGGATATAAGTAAATATCGGGTAGAACCAGAACTACGTGTGCAATACGTTTTCACGCGTAACGTATTTTCGCACGCGTATGTTCTATACACTCCCCTAGGCATACCCCTTGAATGTACGTATTTCACCGAGTTACGCTTCCCAAACCCTACCTTAACTTTTTTCGCGTAACAGTGTACGTCCGCTAACGGACGTATAGACTACGTGAATGTACGCTGCTTAGCACATCCCATATTGTACACTTTAAATGCAAACCTCCACCTACTTCACGTAAATCGAACGTATTGTTGACTCACATAAAATTGGCACGCCCACACGTAAGAATTAACGCTAACAATACGTTCAATTTTTTCGTTACGCTAATTAGCATATTTTCTATGGTGCGCATGCGCAGTACTTACAAAAACGTGATTTTACGTCTCCACCACACGTAAATTCGCTCTGAAGCGTTGTTCTGGATCAGGCCCAATGACATAAATGATTGATATTGTCTTGATACTTTTGGAATATGTCACTAGAAAAGTATAGAAGGTTATTGGAAACAACTAAGACATTGTTTAATGGAAATACTCTCAATATATGCCCACTTCCAAAACAGACGCCACTCCAAAATAAATTGTGCCCTGGTTATTAATCAGCCGTGAATAAATCACAAAATAGATTTCCTGACAAACACAAAATAACCCAGGGATATGATGTGACTTCCAACAGATGGACCTAAAATATGCCCGTGTCATTTTAGTTCTGTTGCTTGCAGGAAATATACTTTGGCTTTGCACCTAGAATTTACCTACTGCATAGTTTTGGGACTTAACTGGAATCAAGAAATTCCACTGACTTACGTACCTCATTGTAGATACTGCACACATGTACTATCAGTATGGGAGCATGGATGCAATTATCCAGATCTGCACTGAATTTGTGGTGCGTGCAAAAATGCAGAATTCAGAAAAACACACATTTTTCGGATGTCTTGATTCAGTCTTGTGTTTTCACAGTTTAATTTTGCCTCTGCCCTAAAGTTCAGCAAGTGCTGGTGTGGATGCCAGGATCCACAATTAGATTGTGGATCTTGTATTCATAATTATTTTGCTTTCTGGTGTGCTGGGTCCATCAGAATAACCCTCTAAGCATTTTTATGGTGTAATGTTTTAGTAATATTCAACCAGACAAATGCTTCTCCAACACTGACCTCATATGCAGCTGCCTATGTTGCCTTACCCCAGGACAAGAAAAAAAAGCAATTAAAGGTGTATTTAATGGAGCATCAAAGGAGAAAGAGGTTGCCCATGGTAACCAATCAGATTATTACTTTAATTTCCAGAAAATAATAGCTAGAATCTGATTGGTTGCTTTTGGCTAGAACCACTATTCCTTTCTAAAAATATTTATTTAATATACCCCTTATTCTTGCGCTGGTCAAAAAATGTACTAGGACAACCTTGCTCTACAATAACTGTAACAAGATTCATTTTAACTTGAACTCAATTAAATTAAAATGTCAGCATAGCTGTAAGCTAGTAGTTCGTGTTGTACAGTAATTAGAATAATATGAACTGGTTGTATGATTACTGGGTACAGAAATCTAGAATGTGAATTTTACTAATTTTATATTGGGAGTTTCCAGCAAATGTCGGTTACGCTACCAATAAAAATGTCTCCTAACCTTTATTTTTTGTTATATAGGTCTCTGTCCTCATTCTGTAACACAAAGCTGTAAAGTATGTATACCATGTAGAAAAGCAGCAAATATCAAATCAGGGAGGGGATGACCCCAAGGTAGACAGGTAGGAGGAACAATAGTAAAGGCACGCAGGTGAGACAGCAGAGAGAAGGTAATATACTAAGGACAGAAAAACAGAACAACTGAAAATGAGCATGTTGCTGATTTTTGTGTCCTTCTGTTTTCTTCTACCCAAAGGTGAGTAATTTATAACCATATCAGAAATTACATTTATTATTATAATTATCATTCATGCAAAAATCCGTGTAGCAGATTTTTTAAGGGAGATTCACTGCAGAATTTAGAGATTTTGCTGTCCAGCTTTAAAGCATAAGAGATGTTATATAACAAACTTGTGTCTTGTAGACATGTTACTTCTGTTTGCTATTGTAAAGTGTCATCGTATTAATGAGCACACACTGGACAAAGGGGTCTATTTTGGAATCCGCTCCAGTGTAGTTAGGAAGATTTGCATTAAGTGACTGTCTTACAGTGGTTGTAACATTAATTGCCAATTTATTGTATTCAGGAGCAGAGTTATGTAACGTTTTATTTTTTTTTTGTGTAAAAGTTTTAGAAAGACAAGCAATAAGGTGCACATACAATATAAACAACATTCAGACCTACCATCAATCTGCTTCATTTTAACATGTAGATTAGGGGTTGAAAACTATTTGAAATAAAGATGACTCCCTTATACATCATTTGTTAATGTTCTGAGCTAATGGGCTAAACCCTTTATTAATTAAAGTGATATTGGGGAACTTCATTTAAGCTTTGTGCAATATTTTGTGTGTGATCTGTGCATGTGTTGTGTAGGATGTGTGTGTGTGGGTCTGTATTGTATACTAGTGATCCAGGACCGTATCCAGGATTAATAACGTCAGCTGACTTACGCGAGAACTTTGCGTGCAGCAGATGGTCTTCATCAGAACTCTGAGCATAGAGAACGCATTTCCTTACATTCAGGGATCCGTATGTTAGAGCGACCTTCGTACGTTTGAGTATATGCATTGTAGTCAGGGGGAGGCCTTTAAATTGTACAGTATGGGCAGGGTTATGCACTTTCGTACGTTAGAGAGTTTCGCATGCGCAGAGATATGTGTGGAATGCATATGGACACGTACGTCAACTAAAAGTGATTGTATAATAGTGATTAGGTAATAAATCTGGTATTGTATACTAGTGGTCAGGCTATAAGTTCTGCAATGTAGACCAGTGGTTATGCTATGGGTTCTGTATGTTATACTAGTGGTCAAGCTATAAGTTGTGAAATGTAGACCAGTGGTTATGCTATGGGTTCTGTATGTTATACTAGTGGTCAGGCTATAAGTTCTGCAATGTAGACCAGTGGTTATGCTATGGGTTCTGTATGTTATACTAGTGGTCAGGCTATAGGTTCTGCAATGTAGGCCTGTGGTTATGCTATGGGTTCTGTATGTTATACTAGTGGTCAGGCTATAAGTTCTGCAATGTAAACCAGTGGTTATGCTATGGGTTCTATATGTTATACTAGTGGTCAGGCTATAAGTTCTGCAATGTAGACCAGTGGTTATGCTATGGGTTCTGTATGTTATACTAGTGATCAGGCTATGATTGCTGTAGGTCGGCGGTTTTTCAAAAGGGCCGCTTCATACCATGCAATTGCGAAGTCTCCGTGCTGAATGGTAAGTATTTATCCTGCCCTAAACCTTATTCTAATCCTTACCCTAACCTTAGCCCTCTCCTCCTCACAGCCTGACCCTAAGACTCCCCTCTCCGTAGCCTGAAACCACCCCTCTCCGCAGTCTAACCCTAAGACTCTGCTCTCCACAGCCTGACCCTAGGACTCTCTTCCCCTCCCCACATCCTGACCCTAAGACTCCCCCCCCTGCATCCTAACCCTAAGACTCCCCTCCCCACAGCCTGATCCTAAGACTCCCCTCCCCACAGCCTGACCCTAAGACTTTCCTCCTTGCAGCCTGACCCTAAGACTCCCCATAGAATTCTACTTACCTGTGCGATCAGTGCGGCGGGTCTGCAGCAGTGCAATGGGTCTGCGGCAGTGTTTCTGAATGAAGGAATGAATGAATGTCGATCAGCATACTTGCCCATGAATAGATTTTTTTTCTAAATAGTGCTTCTTTTGAAAAAAAAAAAATTAGTTTTCGGCTAACTATATTCGGAAAAAGCAGTTTTGCTACGGAGACTGCACCCCGGTTATGATCTATAAGTAATCATGCGATAGGCTCTTTATTGCATACTAGTGATCAGACTATGAACCTTTTACAGTATATTAGTGATCTCTATACCTATAGAGATCACTGTAACCTGTACTAGTGATCAGGCTATTTATTCTGTACTGTATAGTAGTGACCATGCTATAAGCTGTGCTGTAAACTAGTTATCAGGCTGAGCTCTCTATTGTATACTAGTGATCAGGCTATGAATTGTGTCATGTATACTAGTGATCAGGCTATAGATTCTACCCTATCTACTAGTATTCATGTTATGAGCTCTGAATTGTATACTAGTGATCAGGCTATGGATTGTGACATGTATGCTATTAATCAGGCTATAGATTCTGTATTGTATACCTGTGTTTAGGTAAATGATTCTGTCATATGTACTAGTGATTGGGCTGTAGGGTCTGTATTGTATACTAGGGATCAGGCTGTAAACTCTGTATTGTATACCAGTGATCAGGCTGTAGGCTCTGTATTGTATACCAGCTATCAGGCTGTAGGCTCTGTATTGTATACCAGTGATCAGGCTGTAGGCTCTGTATTGTATACTAGTGATCAGGCTGTAGGGTTTGTATTGTATACTAATGATCAGGCTGTAGGGTCTGTATTAGTGAATAGGCTGTAGGCTCTGTATTTTATACTAGTGAACAGGTTGTAGGCTCTATATTTTGTACTAGAGATTAGGCTGTAGGCTCTGTATTGTATACAAGTGATCAGGTTGCAGGCTCTGTATTTTGTACTAGTGATCAGGCTGTAGGCTCTGTATTTTATACTAGTGATCAGGCTGTAGGCTCTGTATTGTATACTACTGATCAGGCTGCAGGCTCTGTATTTTATACTAGTGATCAGGCTGTAGGCTCTGTTTAATATACTGTTGATCAGGCTGTAGGCTCTGTATTTTATACTAGTAATTAGGTTATGAGCTCTGTATTTGATACTAGTGATCAGGTTATGGAATCTGCCATATGTATTAGTAATCAGGCTATGGATTTTGTCATGTATACTAGTGATCAGGACTATAGGCTATGTACTGTATAGAAGGCGCCAGTCACTGTCTCACTGTCCGCCTTTCATCCCTCTGAAACTAATGTCTTTGTGTATCATATTTAACTCTTCCTCAGGTCTGTCGCTGAAATGTAACCAGTGCTCTGGTGTTCCTTATTACTGCCCTGAATCAACCCAGCTGTGTCCCCTCAACCAGACAAGCTGTATGTCACAGGCGTTCACTGTTGTAGGTACGTATTTAATCATCTACACTATGCAGTACGACCATTGTTCACCACAGACCACCTCATCGCTATCTATGTTCCCAAGAGAATTCATCACAATTATATTTAATCATAAAGCACTTTACAAATGGTGTGTTCCCTGCTTGGACAGCATAGCAGTCATTTCACGGTAGAAAATAACATGTTGTTTATCTCTTAGGGCCAGATAAAGATCTATGACCGGTAGTGCATTTACGCTCGCCGTAGTCGTAAAAACGCAGTTTTGCATGTTCTGCACATGCGCGTGGCAGATGTTATGACCAGAAACTCTGAACGTACTTACGAGCATACAATCACCTGCGTAATTACGGACGAAGGGACGTGCCAGCCATATGACACCCGTAATTGCGTTTCGGAGGCGGGGTGAGGCATTTAAGTTGTACAGTATGGGCGTGTTTAGGCGTGTAAATATGTGCAGCCATTACGGCCGACAGCAGTTACGCTTGGAAAAGTTAAGGTAGGGTTTGGAAAGCGTAACACGGCAAAAATAAGTATGGCCGAGGGGAGTGCCAAGGGCAGTGCATAGTATTTACGGACACGTGCGTTGAAACGTAAAGAGAACGTAGGTCTGGATCAGTTCCTTAGTCCTTTGAATATATAAGAAGTTCCAGCACAGCACTTATTACCATAGAAAATAGCATGTAAATGACATGAAATATTGGTCAGAGTGGCGATGTGGGGATACAAAGGTAATCAGTATAGTAATAGTATAGTAATCAGATAATCACACACTGGGGTCTGCTCTCTCCAGCCCACAAAATACAAACACAAACAAAGAGTGATGAGCGCTAACCATACTATTGAAAAAGGAAATAGGGTCCTGTTAAGAGAGTAACTATACTTTAATCGCATAAATAACAATGTACTTTTAAGACATTCATAAAAACATACAACTGAGTCCTTCCCTATTGAATTATCAGCTAAACTATTGCTAAGTAGCTAAAAGTCTCAAGCGATAAAAATGATAGAAGAATCATAGGCAGCTGAAGTGTTAGACAGTATTAGTGGGGGCCCAGATAGTAGGAGTTGGTCAAATAATATTGTGCATAATTGCAAGGGGTGCACTAATAATATATTAAAGAGGTATCAAGCATATGGAAAAGAGGAAAAATCCTGGACTTGTTGTCACTGTTCCTTATTCAAAGCACGAGTGTCCGATGTAAACAGTCCCAGGTGCAAATAGTATTCAATAGTATGATTAGCGCTCATTACACTTTGTTTTTGTATGTAAATGACATTCAATGATAAAGATCGTGGCAGACAGTTTCTCAACTTTCATTACTATGTTTTAAGTATATTTTGCGCTACAAGAGATCCAAGGACTAAATACAATAAACTATAGTGCATTACACTGGCATACCCTCCAACTGTACCTTTTTAGCCAGTACAATACCATTTTTTGGTATCAGATTTTGGACCAGCAGTTCCCTCCCCCCCCATACTCACCTTCCAGTCCTGCAGCATCTGATCACTATAGCAGAGCTGCGAGGGCAGACTCCTACAGCACTGAGTTCCTACAGTGATATGGAACTCTCCTGTGACACTATAGTGACAAGACCCTCCTCTGTGACACTATAGTGACAAGAACCTCTCCTGTGATACTATAGTGACAACACCTTCTCCTGTGACACTATAGTGACAAGACCCTCTCCTGTGACACTATAGTGACAACACCTTCTCCTGTGACACTATAGTGACCAGGCCCCTCTCCTGTGACACTATAGTGACCAGGACCCTCTCCTGTGACACTATAGTGACAAGACCCTCTCCTGTGACACTATAGTGACAGGACCTTCTCCTGTTACACTATAGTGACAAGGCCCTCTCCTGTGACACTATAGTGACAAGACCCTCTCCTGTGACACTATAGTGACAGGACCCTCTCCTGTTACACTATAGTGACAGCACACTCTCCTGTGACACTATAGTGACAAGACCCTGTCCTGTGACACTATAGTGACAGCAAACTCTCCTGTGACACTATAGTGACAAGACCCTCTCCTGTGACACTATAGTGACAGCACACTCTCCTGTGACACTATAGTGACATCACACTCTCCTGTGACACTATAGTGACAAGACCCTCTCCTGTGACACTATAGTGACAGCACACTCTCCTGTGACACTATAGTGACAAGATCCTCTCCTGTGACACTATAGTGACATCACACTCTCCTGTGACACTATAGTGACAAGACCCTCTCCTGTGACACTATAGTGACAAGAACCTCTCCTGTGATACTATAGTGACAGGACCCTCTCCTGTGACACTATAGTGACAGGACCCTCTCCTGTGATTCTATAGTGACAGGACCCTCTCCTGTGATTCTATAGTGACAGGACCCTCTCCTGTGATTCTATAGTGACAGGACCCTCTCCTGTGATTCTATAGTGACAGGACCCTCTCCTGTGATTCTATAGTGACAGGACCCTCTCCTGTGATTCTATAGTGACAGGACCCTCTCCTGTGATTCTATAGTGACAGGACCCTCTCCTGTGATTCTATAGTGACAGGACCCTCTCCTGTGATTCTATAGTGACAGGACCCTCTCCTGTGATTCTATAGTGACAGGACCCTCTCCTGTGATTCTATAGTGACAGGACCCTCTCCTGTGATTCTATAGTGACAGGACCCTCTCCTGTGATTCTATAGTGACAGGACCCTCTCCTGTGATTCTATAGTGACAGGACCCTCTCCTGTGATTCTATAGTGACAGGACCCTCTCCTGTGATTCTATAGTGACAGGACCCTCTCCTGTGATTCTATAGTGACAGGACCCTCTCCTGTGATTCTATAGTGACAGGACCCTCTCCTGTGATTCTATAGTGACAGGACCCTCTCCTGTGATTCTATAGTGACAGGACCCTCTCCTGTGATTCTATAGTGACAGGACCCTCTCCTGTGATTCTATAGTGACAGGACCCTCTCCTGTGATTCTATAGTGACAGGACCCTCTCCTGTGATTCTATAGTGACAGGACCCTCTCCTGTGATTCTATAGTGACAGGACCCTCTCCTGTGATTCTATAGTGACAGGACCCTCTCCTGTGATTCTATAGTGACAGGACCCTCTCCTGTGATTCTATAGTGACAGGACCCTCTCCTGTGATTCTATAGTGACAGGACCCTCTCCTGTGATTCTATAGTGACAGGACCCTCTCCTGTGATTCTATAGTGACAGGACCCTCTCCTGTGTTACTATAGTGACAGGACCCTCTCCTGTGACACTATAGTGACGGGACCCTCTCCTGTGATACTATAGTGACAGGACCCTCTCCTGTTATAGTGAAGTGACAGGACCCTCTCCTGTGACACTATAGTAACAGGACCCTCTCCTGTGATACTATAGTGACAGGACCTTCTCCTGTGAGTTCTTTGCTCATATGATAAGGTGTAAAATTACACCTTATTACTATAGTGACAGGACCCTCTCCTGTGACACTATAGTAACAGGACCCTCTCCTGTGATACTATAGTGACAGGACCCTCTCCTGTGACACTATAGTAACAGGACCCTCTCCTGTGATACTATAGTGACAGGACCTTCTCCTGTGAGTTCTTTGCTCATATGATAAGGTGTAAAATGACCTTACACCTTATCATACAGGACAATAAGAGCAGATTAAAGCCGCGCTCCTTCACTGGACAAGCTATGCCCCCTTTACGGACATGCCCCATGGGTGTACAGATTTTCCATAAAAAAATGTTGGAGGGTATGCACTGACAACTGCTATTAAGTGCAATGTACACATGGGTGGGAAGCAGAAAGCTGCGGACTGAATTCACGCTTGGTGCGGATAAGCATGTATCTGCACCTAACTTAAAGCTCCCTTAAGAGTGCCTTAGGGCGTCCCTAACTTCCCGTTCATATTTTCCTTCTTAAGAGGGAGAATATGAACGTTCTTTCCACTACTCCGCCCTCCTCGGCTCCTTTCCATACTTTCCCCCACTCACTCTTCTTAAATCCTCACTGAGGCTGCCATGTCACGCCTCTTTCTACTTTGTAAGGTACATACCTAAATGGTACGTAGATTGCATAAATGACCGTACTTAAGAAGCAAGTTATAATAATGAATACGGTCCTGAGTAAGGGAAGCAGCCTGCGTGTGCAGCAGATGAGAGTGAAGATATATTAGTAAGTAACGACTTACATTCCCATAACTCTTCCTTAAAGTTTCTGCACGGATCTATGTCCGTCCAGATAGATAGAAAGATAGATAAAAGATAGATAGATAGATAGATAAAAGATAGATAGATAGATAGACAGATAGATAGATAGATAGATAGATAGATAGATAGATAGATAGGAGATAGATACGAGATAGATAGATAGATAGATAGATAGATAGATAGATAGATAGATAGATAGATAGATAGATAGATAGATAGATAGAGTATTATTTAGACTTAGAAATATGTTTGGTAAAATGTCTGCTATGTTTCCACTTACAAAAAACAAACAAATAAAAATTGTAAACCAAAAATAAATATGCAAATAAAATAGATGTCAAACAAATATTTGTTCTAATATGAAGTTTATGTGTAAAATATATTCTTTGTAGCAGAATTTCTTAAAAATAGTATTTTTACTTGTTGGTTAAATTGTAATTTCACTGTCACATTTATGCAATTTAAGCCTTGAAATGATCTTTTCTGAAGCATTTATTCCAGTTAAGCTTGTGGAGTTTTACAGTTCAATATTGAGAATTTATGCTTAGTACAAATCAGCAAAGACTTTATCCTATGCCACTTACTGTGTAATCCCACAGATTTGTAGCACTGACAAATGAAAATGTCATTTTCACTAGACAATGTTTTCTTTGCTAGCAGTACTCAAGTATCAAAACATTGAAAACATAACTGCTGTTCCAAACTTCTATTCCAGACACGTTGTGCTTTAAATAAAATATTCTTCTTGTATCAAGTTATAAGTAAGCCCCATAAATAAGGCATACTGTATTTTCATTGAAAAGGTTTCAAAGAAAGACTCTATCTTTAGTTTTTTAGTTTAGTTTTTTGTATTATACAACGAGATCAGTGTGGCCAACTATTGCAAAGAAATATCAAGTAGATTGTGATAGAACCATCTTGCCGAACCAAAGGAATGTGTCCTGTACCATCAAAGGGGTGTGTCTTGTGAATAGCTCCTCCCGTGGGTGTGTCTAGCGCTGCCTGGAAAACGATTTCTCAATAAAAAAATGTCAGCATCGGTATTTATTGATTGTTAATTTGTCTTTGTTTGATTGTTTATTGATTGTTAATTTGCACTTGATTAACAAGAGACCAAACTGTATTTTTAATTTCTGTCTCCATTATTAAAGACATGTTGTCATAGCTAACTGCCAGTCTTTTATTATACCCTGGCTTCTATGAAAATGGCTGCCTCCATAGGCCTCTATGCAGGGGAAAAGGATATAGGGTCTGATCCAGAGTTAAGGTTGTTTTACGTACACAAGCATACCGGAGTTATGCACTACTGAGTTTAATGCACCTCCCCCCCCCCCGGCACACCCTTTGCATGAATATAATTTAGCTGACTTATGTGTTCAGGATCCTGCCTTACCTTTTGCATATCTCTGGTTGTGCGTATCGCCATGTCGTACGTAAATGCCTAATCCAGCCCATACTGTACAATTTAAATGCCCCCCCACCCACAATGCGTATAATTAGCTTGTGTAGTGATGTCACACCTTATTGTACAGAGTTATGTACAAGTTATGTACGATTCGAGTTACGATGCGTAATATATGTCGTGCGCATGCATAGCGTGTTCCCGAGGCCAGATTTATACATGCCGCATGCGTAAATTGTCTGTCGTTACTAAGGGGTAGATCCAGACCTAAGTTGTTTTTATGTTCGTTGGCGTAGCATATTTATGCTATCATAAGTACTATGCACTCCCCTAGGCAGTCCCCTCGCTCGTATGCACTTTACTCCATTTACGTTTGCCAAACCCTACCTTAACCTTTCCAAGCATAAGTACGCACATATGTAATGCATTGACGTACGTAGCAGCCTAACCCGGTCCATACTGTACGATTTAAATACCTCCCTCCGCCTACAAAGCGTATTTCCGGGTGTCGTATGGAAGACATCTGCCGCACGCATGCGATTTACGTCAGCGGCTAGCGTAAAAAATGCTAGTGTACGTAGCTCGGGATCGGGCCCTAAGCTGGATCAGGCCCATCATTTCTAAATTCCTCAATTTTTCAAAAGTCATCATTCCACAATTACTTCTTGTACTGATTCAGCATCAGGGAGTCTGCCAAACACTTTAGGGGGTCATTGAGATCTCCCGCTCTTCATGGAGTCTCCCTGATATTCAGGGAGAGTTGGCCACTAGGAACTATGTTTAGTATAATCCTTAAAGTTTTCTGGATACCCCCTGTTCTAAGGTTAGAAGATGGGGTAAGACTCTACAGCTCATATGGCAAACAAAGGTTTAATGTACTTATTGTTGTCTTCTATTTTTCCGATTCCTGCAAGTAAGCACTTACATCCTTGCAAGATACAGGTTACAAGTACACTGGTCAGTTTACCATTCAATATTAAGATGTCTTATTGGTGAAGATGGTCTTCTAATCTAGACCCTCTTGTATGCGTATGTGTCCAACTGATCGTATCTACAGGCTCCTGCCGTGAATGGCCAAGTTGCATACGTGACAAAACTGACCATGGCCTCGGGCTCCTGCCACTCAAAATATCCTCTATGAAGCTCTATAGAAATATAAACCTATATGATATTCATTTAATGTATGAAGCAGTTACATTTCTAGATAGACATTCCCTGGAGGGAGCAATAGATCGGGCTTCGTATGACAGGATCTTCTTTACTTGCAGAGAATGGCAAAGTCACAGAATGGACATATAAAGGCTGCAGCCAAGGTCTTATCTGCAATGAGACATTCTATGTGGATCTAGGATACAGAAAGACGTATATTAGCTCTCAATGCTGCAACAGTGACATGTGCAACACTGGAACATACTATGGTAAGAAGCAAGGTTACTTTGACTCTATGGTGAGAAGAGTGTGG
>WWET01000439.1:123654-137486 GCA_011038615.1 Limnodynastes dumerilii | reverse complement strand
CCCCCCCCCCAAACTTATCAGTGACCATTGTAGTGACCACATTGCATTTTGTTGACTACAGATCTCAATTCCTTAATTTTACCTTAATTTTTTTATTTTTTCATTACTCCGTTTTCTCACTTTAATGGAACATCCTGCTTTACGTTCTGCCAAAAGGGGTGGCACTTAAATTAAATTGGGTGTTTTAATTAAAAGCAGTTGCTTCTGGGCAGAATGTACAGGATATGAACAGATAATGACTTATTTTGTCCTAAATTTGTGGATCTATATTTTAGAACCTGTGCATTAAGTCAAATTTATTCCCTAAAACAACAAAGACACGTTCTAAATTTTGGGATATTTTTTATTTAATTTTTACATTTTTTGTTTTTCTCATTTTGTTTTATTTTTACCAGCTAAAGTTCTTCCTTTATTAATATTAATTTATAAAATTGCTTGAAATGTGATATAATGGTTGAAACGTTTGTGTCTAGAGACAGAACTGAGGAAAGGTTGTCCTTTACATTTTTTGAACCAATCTCTTTGGACCAGATTTAGAATTGGAAAATAAGAGGAAAACAGGAGGAAAGTTACACCAGGACAAAACCGTGTCTGTAAAAACAATAGTGGAGTTGAGAAGCCCAATTCGAAATAACAGTGTAAAAAAATAATCTGGTCGGTATATTTGTGCAATAAGAAAAAGCATTCTTCCTGCATGGAAAGAATAAAATAAATGTTTTTGCCTGGGGGTAAATTTCCACCTGTTTTTCTTAAATTTGAAAACTAGATTTGGTCCCTTTTTACCACATAAGCCAGAGACCATAGATTCCCGTAGATGCTGTGCTTACTGATACCGTTTTTTTTTAGACTAAACTAATATTCAGCTTATGACGTACACTAGTGTCTGCTGACATAACTGCAGGTTTAAGCATTTACATGAACGTCAGTCGAAAAATTTCCAGCATCCACAACAATAAGGAAATAAGTGCACTTTAATCTGTTCTAAATAGTAGCAGAGGCCCGTGAATTGTAAGAGGAAGCACAGAAAGTGTGTGCAAATATACAACAAAGCAAACACAAGTTATAAAAATAAATTGTCACAGATATCTGAGATTTCTGAACTAGCTTTACTGGTTGTTAAGAGAGTCCTGAATCATTGTCAGGATCACACCCAGGGCCGCTATCAGGGGGGGGGAGGGGGGTGCAGCCAGGATTGGTGACTCAGGCCAGGACAGAGAGGGGGCCCAAGGTTTCCCCTTTTGTGTGTCCGGGACACTAGTGGATAGATATACAGATACCAGATACTCACTATGTATCGCCTACTTGTGTCGTCCCAGGCAGGCTGTGTTACAGAGTGCCAATGCACAAGGAGGACTTCCCTGCCTATCAGATCTCTGTAATTCACTTCTGAAGGTCACATATCATGACATCACATAGAAGGCGGGTGTCGTGACCCGTGTCCCAGGCCTCAAATTTTCTGGTGATCACACCCTTTGGAAGGAATTATTTAAAACAAAGCACAAATTAATGGACTTCTATACCCCCACTTTAGTCCTTCTTTTGGACACTTCTTGAGTTTCAGTTACCTTATACTTCCCCTGGCACCTTCATCAGCACTACTATTATATCTTCATACTATTATATTTTCATACAATTAAATTATTACTAGAGGACCTATCTTCACTTACTAGTAGGTTTCTGCACTATTTCCCGATAAATATTGGCTAGTAGATATTTCTCATTTTAAATGTAACCACATAGGGGTAGATCCAGAGCTAAGTGCTTGTTACGTTTCATTGCGTGTTTACGGTAGCGTATTTTCAATACACTCCCCTCTCTCGTATGTACTTTGGCCGTTTTACGCTTGCCAAACCCAACCTTAACTAATGACGTACCTCTGAAGCGTAATTACGGGTGTCGTATGGCTGTCACACCCTTTCGTTCGTAGTTACGCTGTAGATACGTGGCTGGTACGTATGTTCAGAGTTACGTGGCGTAACATCTGCCGTGCACATGCACAGTAAATACTAATGGCCGATTTTACGTCTGCGGCTAGCATTAAATCGCTCACGTATGTAGTTTAGGATCTGGCCCATAGAATCCTAGTACTACCCTTTAGCACCTACAGAAGTCTCATTTATTTTTTTGCCTTTTATTGGTACTCATATTTTATGGAATATCAACTCCAGCCTCTCTTTGGTTTAAACCAGAGGGTTTTTTTATATGAATGTTAAGTTTATTTAAGTATTAAGTTTCCTTTCCTCTTTTTTGGGGACCATAATAATCATAATTATAAAACAGAATTAATGTGAAAAATTGGTTAAACAATAAGGAAATTTTTTTTTTTTATAAAATAGGAAGTAATAATGTCATCAGGAACATAAAAGGACCTCCCATTTGCCCTCTTCACTCACCTTGATAAAAACTTACCAAAGGTGAAATGCGTTGGTACTTGTGGCAGATATGCAAACACCCTGCCTAAGGTAGTTAAAGCTTTTTTTTTTACCAATAGGAGCAACGGTAAGGCACCGGTACCTCTTTTTACTAACTGAGCCAACAGTAATTTCTTCTCCTTTAACTGCCCTGCAGGTGATGAGCAGACGCCACTAAAGAGGATGTTCTCCTTTTTATTTTATATTTTTATTGTATGTTCTTTTAACAAATATATTTCTGAAAACTACTATACAGAGGATTTCTTTCTTTGGGGGAAGGGACCTGTTTAAAACCCTAATAATTAGCAAAATGGCAAGTTATTAAAGAGTGAGTAGACTGAGTATGTGTTGGGCTGATTTCATCTAACATTATAACACTGTGCCAGATTTACTAAGCTGTGGGTTTGGAAAAAGTGGAGATGTTGCCCATAGCAACCAATCAGATTCTAGCTCTCACTGTCCTATTGCATACTAGAGAATATCAGCTAAAATATGATTGGTTGCTATGGGCAACATCTCCACTTTTCCAAACCCGCAGCTTAGTAAATCTGGTTGTATGTTTGTTGTTATTTTTAACTTATATTAAGAGACTTCACTTTGGAGATAGAAAGAGCATCCAAGAAAAGTATCTTACATGCAGAAGCACAAGACATGGTTTATCTTTATTACCTACGGTTGAACATTCATACTATGCCATGGGAGTGCTGAAATTTGTCATTACATACGGTATAATATCTGAGGGAAGGAAGATTCATCTCAACAATCGAAAGATCCAATTTAATATTGAGTTAGGCTCCAGGGAAGGGAGGGTTAGGGTTTAGGGTAAGGATATAAGAAAGGGTTGGAGATACTTACCATTCGAAGCATCGTGTTTGGTGTTCCGGGGATCAATTGCTTTGCCTCTTTGAGGCAGAAGCAAACGATTTCCCAGCCAGTTGAGAACTGACTGGAACAGAATGGCCCTATCGAAATAGGGCCATTCGCAACGGGGACCCACACTCATACCGTTTATTTTTATATCTGTTGCCATAACCGCATGGGAGAGGGGACTGACAGGGGAGTTCACTCCCCTCCTCTGTGCAGACTGCAAGACCTCAGACAATGCGCAGAGGTTTGAATCTGGCCCCTAGATCTTATCACATAAAAATTTCAGTCTGTTCAACTTAACCATAATTAAAGAGAAATAAAGTCAGAATTCCTCTTCAGAAGCCAACATTTTAAATAATTTATTATTACAAAAATGGATACTTGGCTGTATCGATTAAATGGAAAAAAATAAGCAGAACAAGACACTTTAATCAAGTGCTACATAAATTACACATATTCAGTGCAGAAAACCATCAAGTGTTAAGCATCCCTGTTAATCAAATCCTGAAAATGCATAACAATAATCTGTCACCAGTTTAATGCACAGCGTCCTTTTTAGATCACCAGATTACCAGCATTCCCCAGATGATATTTATTTAATGTTGCTGCTGGGTCTCCAGACACACTAAGCAAATTTTCAGCCTGTTACCCTGTCCACCACAGCCAATTGCAAAGGAAGCATATGGCACATCTGAATAAAATATTTAAACCTGATTGATATCAAAATACACATTTTGTTAACTACTAATCACTCTAACAGAGATTATTAGTGAAATAAATGAACATAAAACAAAATCACCAAAAATTCTTTGTAGATTGTTTTATAGTGGTTAAATGAATATTACTTACAGCTGCTTCTGTGATCTCTCAGGTGGTCTGTCACATAATAGCTGAGCTCTAACCAGTGCAAGTAAGCCCTGCCCCTGAGGATCAGACCTATTAAGTGGTGGATTGTGTGCTCTGCCTTTATCATATGTCTTTTGAATCAGCTGCAAAACACACAATCCGATGCTCATAGAAACATAGAAAGTGACGGCAGATAAGGGCTCTATTTACCAACTTCATTTTTAGGTGATAATGCCTGTTTTAACAGTAAAACAGACATTATCACCTAAAAATGATATACTTACCATTTACAATAGTGCACACACATTTCAAAAATCTTCGCTGCCCCGTTGATTTTAAAGGGTGGCAGCACTTCGTGCAATCTACAATCCCTCGGTGCCGAGATTATCATTCGGCACCAAAGGTAAACAGTTGTAGTAGTCCCTTCATACCAGCGATATCTAATAATAGCTGTTATTAGGAGGAGGAAAAGGGGGGCATGTATGGGGACACCGCTGGCATGAAGGAGAACACATTAATGTTAAAAAAAAAAGTAAAAAAAAAATGTTTTTTTGTTCTTGTATCTCAACTAAAAAATTAAACAAAGATATTGGAAGTATTAAATAAAAATCGCTGCCGTGGCTACCGATTAACCCTTAGCATGCTGTGCCACCTAGTACCCTAAGTGGCAGCATGCAAAGGGTTAACCACAGTGTGACCTGCTAACACTACATACATTGCCCATCTGTCTCATTAAAAACTGACCTTTCCCCTCTTGATGACTAAACACTGTCCCTTCGTCCATATTACACACTGTCTCTGCCTACATATTAACCACTGTCCCTCTGTAAATATTACACACTGTCCCTGCCTACGTATTAAACTCCACATGTGTGGATCCGTGACTATTTGGTGACACTTGCCTCCCCCCAAAAACACCCCATAACTTGAATAAAGACAACGACACAGTGTTTTGGGCCTAATAAAATTTTTATTAATAATAAAATTGTTTCTTTATTAAATTTAACTACCTACTTTTTGATGGGGCCAGAATAAGCAGTGTAAATGGTAAAGAAAATAATATGCAAACTTTTCAAACATAACATCTTGGCATTCTCTCCTTCCGCCTCGGCATAACCCATATCCATGGGTTTAAGATCGCCCGACTAGGACGAATCTTCGCTCAGGCCGATCCTTATATACGACCGAGCAATAAACTAAAACTTTGATAAAACTTGCCTCGGCTCGCCCACCACCTGCCAAGAAAAGAAATATTAATATAATGGAACAATCAACCAGGAAAAAACTGCTTATCGCCACTACTGGGAACCTAAAGCCCGGTACCGCCATCATCAATACCAAACTCACTTCTTAAGAAATCTAAAATTCTACTAATAAAAACCGCTTGGCCAGTACCCGAGAGGTGAACACCATCCTGTCTATACATGTCCGCCCTATCGTATCGCATGCCAGGGTGTGAGATGACCTTACCACCCCGCTGCTCCAGGAAAACTCTCACCGCTCGATTAAATTTGCGGCGAACCCCGTCCATCGCCAAACCATTAACGGAAAAGCTCCAGTTCCTCCGACCAAATCCAGGAAACAGATGGCCATCAGTCCAGGGCCTGCTGCAAATCTCTTTTAACCGCGTTCAGAAGGGTAAGCCCTGAAACGCGCCCTATATCATTACCCCCCAAGTGGATGACAATAATATGTGGGCAACCATATAAAACCATCTGGCGGGCAACAGAGTCCAGAAACCTTTCCCACAACATGCCCCACCAGCCAAACCAAGAAACCCTAAACCCGTCTTGCTGACCAAGCGACGACGCTAAAGGATGCAAACTAGCCCAGTAAACAAATGAATGGCCAATGATCCAGACCAATTTAGAACTGAGTTCCCGAGCTGTAAAGGAAAAACGGTAAAAAGGCATTAATCATTTGCACCAGATATAACCGTGGTAACCCCGAGGGGTAAACAACCCATGCCCGAATAGAGCAATGACAAATACAACCTAACCACTAAAGTAAGGGATAACCCGGGAACGCGAATTGGGTAAAGGTAAAAAACTCACCAGCCTCGGAGTCTTTTCTAACAGGGGAACTACTTAATGCTCCTTACTGAAGTGAGACAAAAATCCCTTTACGCCCCCGCACCCAAGTGCGACAAGCAATCTCTGGCTAGCCCAGAGATCTATCCATTTCGCAGTAGGTAAGGGAAAACAGAAGGGAACATGCTGACCTATGCTAACATACAAGCAATAAACAACCAAAACCATCATGGGTCGTGAGAACAGGGCCTGATATATTTTTTGTACGCATCCGACGACCACCTACCTAAGCGCTGGATGTAATCCGCCGACGCGCCCCCGGCCGCTGCCGTCGACGCCGCGCCAATACGGAATGAATGCGTACCGTAAAACTCCTTGGGTAGGCCCACGTAGCCTATGCATTTGTTGAAAACCACTTCAAATTGAAACCTGGATAGTGGGGAGCCATCGCAATGCGAAAGCCAGACCAGGGATGCAGGTGCACGTATAGCAGCAAACTCTGAACCCCATTTCACCGGGCATATCTCACTGCTTGCGTGCCTCTCCAGTACAACCCAACGTCCTCTGTCCCCCTGGTCCGTCTTCCCCTTATGTATCTTGCAATGAATAGCGTCTGGGAACAATAAAACATTATTCGATAAAAGCCAAGATTCATAGCATGTTTTGACGCAGCTACCAGTTCCCCTATTCTAAATGCGCCAGCGAATGCAAAAACGAAAGCAACTCTGAAAAGTTGGCACTCATAATCGCTGACCGCAATCTGACCTAAAGCCGCCAAGAGCGATTTCAAGATGGAAACGGTGATTGGGCGCCTCACATCAGGCGTAACCGGTCTGACCCAAGACCAGCCTCGCAGGGCCTTTGCAATAATGAATTGCTTTGTAATATCCTCCTCCCCTGCCAGTTGGCTAAAGAATGAAATTGCAGCGAAGGTCGATGACATAGCCGCTCGCGATTTCCCTTGACAGAACTCAACCCAGATGAAATCATGTAATAGCTTTGCTGGGGGCATGTCCGAATCACCTTTCTCATCCCGAAACGAAGACCAAGCCTCCCAAGACAACTTATAGCGGCGATAGGTAGATGGCGCCAGCGAACCAAGTGCCAACTCTTCTAAACCCGACTTACCACCTGCCAAATGGAAACAGGAAAAGGAGTCGGTGTTAGGCTAGCTTCGGGGGCTAAGGTGCGAAATCTCGCCATCTCGAATCTGGAAAGTGCGTCCGCAACGCCATTACACACTCCGGGGACATGCTGTGCTCGGAAATTAATATTAAACTGCAGGCCCTTGAGGACCAAATGCCTTAGCAGACGTATGACCGGTGGTGAAGATGCACTTTGCAGATTTATAGCCTGTACAACCCCCATATTATCACACATGAAAACGATGTCCTTGTCCTGAAGCCGTGAGCCTGAGGCCCATTGAGCTCCACTGCCACTACGATGGGGAACAGCTCAAGAAGGGTCAGATTGCTAGTATAACCATTATGATGCCAAGCCCCAGGCCAGGACCCGGCGCACCACTCTCGTTGAAAATATGCCCCGAATCCTTTACTGCCTGCCGCATCTGTAAATAGCTGCAATTCGGCGTTGGCCGACGGTGGCAACGGCCAAAGCCGAATTCCATTAAAAGTCTCCAGGAAAGAATCCCAAACTCCAACTCCAACTCTGCCTTAAGATCATTGGACAATCAGATCCAATCCGTCGGCAGTCGCAATCCCGCAGAAGAGCACTCCAGTCGCCTACAGAATATCTTCCCAATCGGAATGACTCTGCAAGCAAACCGTAAGGAGCCCGTCAGGGATTGAAGTTTCCGCAATGTGATCCTCCTTGAGCGCATAGCGTGGCCTATCTTCTCGTGAAGCTGTGTAACTTTGTCCCGGGGAAGCCTGCAAGCCCCTGCCACTGTGTCTACTTCGATTCCCAGGTATGTAAGTGTAGTAACAGGGCCTTCCGTTTTATCCGCAGCTATCGGGACCCCGAGAGAATAAAATAAGGCGGTGACGGAAAACAAAATGTCATTACACGCGGACGATTCCGCAGGGCCGACGATTAAGAAGTCATCGAGATAGTGTGCAATGCCGCAGTGTCCCGACCCTGCGACAATGCACCAATGTAAAAAAATTGCTAAATGCTTCAAAATAAGAGCAGGAGATAGAGCAGCCCATGGGCAGGCATCTGTCAATATAAAAGTAACCGTCCATTTTAAAACCTATGAACTTAAAACAAGAGGGATGTAGGGGCAAAAGCCGGAAAACCGATTCAATATCGATCTTCGCTAAGAGGGCACCCTCGCCATATGACTGCACCATGGCCAGAGCGTCCTCGAATGACTGATAGACGACTCGAGACGCTGCTTCAGGTATACCGTCATTAACGGAACGTCCAGGTGGGAATGACATATGTTGTATTAACCGGTATTTCCCGGGAGATTTTTTGGGGACGACACCGACTGGCGAAATAGCCAGCCCCAGGATAGGAGGCTCACGAAAAGGGCCAACCATTCGTCCGCAACCAATCTCCTTGGAAATTTTCGCTTTTAAAACCTGTGGGAACTGATAGGCTGATTTTAAGTTACGTGTAGCCCCCGTGAAAACCGACCCCACGATGGGCAATTTAAAACCTTCATTAAATCCCTTTAACAAAAATTCAGCCAAGTCACGGCGGGGATAACGGGATAACCAGAACTGAAGTTTATCTAACTTAATGGGCGACAGGGCCTTGCCTATTGGAGTTGTTGCCTCCTGAACGCGCATTAGTTGCTGATGGCGCTGGCTTTGCGCAATCCTTTGCAGGGTGTCGGCCGCCGCAGCGCAAACAAGCGTGGGCAAAGGGGCATCTACGACCGTGGGAGCACACAGAATTATTGAAACCATAGCACTTGGCCTTGGTGGGAGTAGGGGTGCCACTACGCCCCCTTGCTTGAAACCTTTTACCCGCAGATGACTCAGTAGGCGTATCGCCCACCTGCTGAGTCACCTCCAGCCATAATTCTACGTCTTTGACGCCAAACTGCATGGACACATTGCCATCGCGCTTACGATGAAATTCTTCGTCGTAAATGCACCAAGCGTGCTGGTGTCTCAATATGTCCCTGTGCTCCGAGGGCCGTGTTTCCAAATAAACGTCTAAAAACGTACACCAAGCGTAGAACCAGCAATTATGCGTTTTAAAATTGTCCTCGCCTGTACCGCCCCTTTTACGCGCTGCATGTAGCGCCTTTTTGTCTTCAGCTGTTATAGCGAATATATCTACATATGTCCCGGCCTTAATCTTCTCTCTTGCTTGCAGCCTAACCCCCCTAGACAGCGCCGTATTCTCGCAATGCACCATCCCTACTGACGGTGTCCTATTAGCTGCTGTCGTGGAAGTGGAACGCCGACTCGCCCTCCTTCTAAAGTGCCTATCTATGGCGCGACCCAAACGCCTGGGGTGACCCTCAGAAGAGACTGACGACCGATCACTGGAGGAACTCTCCATCAGTAGAAACTCTCCGGCTGCTGCGTGAGCCCGAGCGGGAACGAGACCTGTGAGCTGGGATAGGATTAACGTTAGATACAGCCACATCTTCCGAAAAAGATACATTTCTGGCAACCGAATCATGAGGCGCAGTGGCCGAGGCAGACCTTGTGGCAGATCGGGACCTAGACCTGTGACCGGATTGTGAGCGTACATTATAATGTCCAGGGGGCCATGGCCATGGGCCAAAAGGAGTAGGGGTCCCTGAAGGGCCGGACCAATAGGGCCACCCAGGTGGGCCACTCCACTGAGGCATCATATTAGAAGGAGGAAAATGGGAGCCCCCCATCCCTTGCTGATTGAAGTAGAGATTGCCTGACATCCCCAACCCCGGGGTGGGGAGTAAAGAACCACTGTATTGTGTATAGGGACCAGAAGGAAAAACAGGGGTCACTGGTGCTGGCGAGGGGAGTATTTGGGAAGATATGCCCTGTGCAGGAGGCCAATTAGGGGCAAACTGGGCAGCAGATGTATCTCCACATGGCTCACTTGACGCAGAGGTCTGGCCACAAAGTATGGGGGGAAGACCCAACACAAGCATGGGGGAACCCTGCACCTCCTGACTCCCTTGGCCACCAACCACCGCATTTTGCACATTAATCGACGGAGGTGCCACACCGGGCCTGCCGCCCATCACCTGCTGCGCTCCGTTACTTGTCCGTCACCTGCTGTGCCTCCGCAAGCCGCTGGCCTGCCCATAACTGCCGGCGATGCGTCCAGAATTAAAGATCGGGCCTAACCGCCCTGGAGGCCCGATCCCCGCCGACCGCTTGGCGACGCCCCCTGGACCGGACAGCCAGTTGGGGCCTGAGTGTCCGGTATCAGGTCAGGGGAACCGTCACGGAGGCGCGCTGGGCGAGCAACGTTCCGCTGCGGACGAGGCATGGCAGGAATATATGCAGCACAAAGCAACTCTAAGAGGAGAAAAGAAGAAAAGAAAAAGGAAAAGAAGGAAAGGTAAGAAAAGGTTAAATACAAAGAGAATTAAAAGTAACGATAAAGGATAAGAGATAAGTAATGGAGAAAATAAAGAGCAGAGCTGCAATCACAGAAATTAGCAAAGGGGATAAGAAAAAAGTGGTAACACTTATTCCTCTCCAACGGGGGTCCTCTCTTCAGAAAAAATTCTTCAGGAAGGTATCTGACTTCCTTCCGCCAAAACAATATATAGCACTCCACCTTCTTAAGCCCCGCCCCCTTCTTTGAAACGCCCTATCCAATCCAACCTAGAAAGTGGCACCATTTAGTCACATCCCACTCAGTGGGTTTAACATCCCTCTGGGGTTAATAAACCCTTCGTTTACCTAACCACTGTCCCTCTGTAAATAATACACACTGTCCCTGCCTACATATTAACCATTGTCCCTCTGTAACTATTACACACTGTCCCTGCCTACATATAAACCACTGTCCCTCTGTAACTATTACACAGGGTTGCCGACTCTCCCGGAATGTCCGGGAGACTCCCGAAATTCGGGCAGTACTCCGGTATCCCGGGAGAGCCAGCAAATCTCCCGCAAGTGACTTGAGGCCAATAGTTTCAGTGAAACCACGGCCTCAAGTCCTGCCCCCCTGCCTAGCAACACTATATACCACCCACAGAAAAAACATACATGCATGCACTGCACACACATAACAAACCTGCATACATGCACTACATGCACATAACTCACATAACTTACATACATGCATTACACTCACATACATGCATTATACACACAACATACATGTGTAATAATCACATACACATACCTGTCAGGCTGTCCCGAGGTTAACTGAGAGGAAGTGAAGGAAGTAGGGGCGGTGCATAGCAGCAGAAGCCAATGAGGGAGTAGCACAATGACATCGCTACTCCCTGATTGGCTAATCGTTAGCCACCAGGGGAAAACTTTGAAAACAATCTTCAGTGCGGAGCTAGCAGGGAAGGTGACAGCTGTGACTGCTGGCTGTGACTACAGGGAGAGGAGCGCTCCAGCTCAGCTGTGCCCACCCCATCCTTGTGTTTAGTTACAGCCCTGCTCCCCCTGCCTGAATTCTCTATATAAAAACAAAAAAAGGAAAAAAAAATTGACCAAAAAAATTGCACCAGTGCAGACCCGGGCCGGGCCCCCTGGTAGGTCTGGACCCGGGTAATTAGTACCCCTCTCGGCGGCACTGCCTACATATTAAACAGTGTCTCTCCGTACATCCTAAATCGCTGAACTCACTTGCTTGGTCCACGCTCCTCGGTGTCCTCCTCATTACATGGCTTATATTTATATATTACTTATATTATATATTTTATTATATATTATTATATTTATATTATTATATTTATAAATTTATAGCCTCGGACGGCAACTCCCGGGACCGTGAGGCTATAAATATAAGACCTGTAATGAGGCCCGTCATTCGTCAGAGGACACCGAGGAGCGCGGACCTGCCCAGAGAAGTAAGAAGAAGATGAAGATCTAGGCTGACTACAAGCAACACTGCAGAACAGTGAGTAAACGTTTATTACTTTGGGAAAAATGTTTAGATCATGTTAACTTGGGTATGTGTTTTTTTAAACTTGTCACATTTACATGTAATTATGTCACGCACACGGGGGGGACACTTATTTAAACCCACAGGGGAACATAATAGGTATTAGCGCTACACAAGGGGATATTTTACACAAAAACTTAGAGGGAGGGACATATATTGAAAATATTTTTCATGTAGGATAATTTTTTCAATGTATTTGGAAGTGGTTTAGGATGTATGGAGGGACACTTTAATATTAACGGAGGGACACTGTTTAATATTAACGGAGGGACACTGTTTATTATTAACGGAGGAACACTGTTTAATATGTAGGCAGGGACAGTGTGTAATAGGGACGGAGGGACAGTGTTTAGTCATTAGAGGGGGGACAGGTCAGCTTTTAATGAGACAGAGGGGCAATGGATGTAGTGTAGTGTTAGCGGGTCACACTGTGGTTGCGGCAGCATGCCGTTAACCCTTTGCATGCCGCCACTTAGGGTACTAGATGGCACAGCATGCTAAGCGTTATATGGTAGCTGCGGCAGCCATTTTTATTTTTTTTACATTCAACAACGAAGTCTGGCGATTTTAAAAGGGTTCACTTGCCACGATTACAAGCTTAAAAAAATGGACAGACATCGCTGTAGTTTTGAAATCGCTAGACATAAATGGCCAATAGTAAATTCAGCGATTTAAAATGAAAAAACCATGCCGATGTCCAGCGATTTCAAATAACGATTTGAAATCGATTTTAGTAAATCTAGCCCCTGGTATGTATATACCTTTATAATTTCAAGGTATTGTCAAAATAGATGATATACTCTTAATACTGATACAAGTTCTGCTGTAAGCATTCAGGGAAGAGAGTATTTATCAACTATGTTATCATTAGTAATCTTGGAAATATTAGTTGATACTAACCACATTATTGGGAAACACATTAATATAGTAAAGAGGATATATGAAATAAATGCAACATTTTTAACCTTAAAGGTATTGATGAATTAGGGGCGGATTGGGAACTTAAAGTGGCCCTGGAGAAAAATCTGCAAGAGGCCACATCACTATTGGCGGAGTAAAAAAAAAAATTTAAATATATGTCTTAATTAGTTCAAAATAAAGAAATACATCAAAAACGATGCAAAATACATGTGTGTTGCCAATTAAGTGTGTTATATAAAAGAGTTCAAAGCAAAGACAAGAACTACTGACTAATATTTCCCAATCCACTAAAGAGATTTATAGTGACCTCTATGCAATGCAGGTAATCACTGCCACCCAAGTGACCACCACCCAATACAAACAGTATCCTAGTGATCACCAACCAATACACACAGCAGCCTATTGACCACCACCTGAAACACACAGCATCCTAGTGACCACCGCCATCTCCGTTCTTTGCAGACTTTATTTTAGCAACCACCACCCATGAAACAACATCCTAGTCTTCTTGAAATAAAATAGGACCTGCTGAATGGCCTCCAAAGGCCATCGTCCTACCAGGAATATTCCATGTAAGTCCTATGGCCCCTGTAATGAATGATTCCATTCTTCAAAGGATATTGTTGAGTAAATGATTATATGAATCCTTTAATATCTCAAATTAACTCTGAAAGGGTACCAATTTAACATATTCACAAATATAATAGATAAA
>WWET01000439.1:110750-120878 GCA_011038615.1 Limnodynastes dumerilii | reverse complement strand
TATATATATATTCATGTGTTGTGCTGTATTCAATTGAGTTGTCGTTATAGATCTCTACAACTTTCATCCATTCATTTCCTCTATATGTTTCCTCTATGATTGATTTTCTCTCTGAAGTAGGTCAGTAAATGGTAAAATTGATAATGACAGAAAAATCTGCTAAAGCCTTCATAATGATTGTAATGTCACAGGTGTCATGTGATTTAGAGGTTAATGTGTCAGTTTTATTTTATTGGTCGGAACATTGCTGCTTTGGAAAGTCAGCGTTAGGAAGAAGGGACCCATAACAAGGGGGGCGGCAGGCGTCTTTGTTGGGATAGGGGGCGATGCCTTTACTTATGCGCAGTGCAGTCACTCACACACTGAGTGCTGAGCCTTTTCTAACCTGACAGTCACTGTCGCTCCTGGCTTGTCCTCCATGGGTGCAGTTTAGGTATCTGCCCCCCCCCTTCCCCCGCTGTCCTCCAGGCCTAGTATACCCTCTGCACCCATGGAAGTTATGCCACTGGTTACTTGTAACTGTGCAAAAAAGTGCAACTTTGCACCTGGACAAACCTTGTTGCAAATTTGTCGAATTTAATTAACTCTAATTAAGATTTAAGCCACTAAACATCACCTCCCGTCTCTATTCTACTTCCCCCTTTTAAATTTGACCGTGCTTCGTCACGTGGTAAACTTTCCCTGTTACTTGCTATTACTTCCAACTCAGGATGAGCCCTGTTTTTGTTATATGTCGCTTCTTGGTTGATAGTAGGTTTTATCTAGATGGCACAAAGCTGTAATTCTTTGTATTGTTCAAATAATATAATTCATTAGTATTTAGGGAGAAAAGTATGTGTGTTCATGACCAGGGGCAGCGTTTAGTGGTTGCCCCTGGTGACAATGTACAAGGATCCTAGGATAGTGCAGCAATACTGTGAAATTACTATAATTACAAAAAAATGAAGGTTCATTAAGTCCCCCTATACACAGCACAACATCATTACTGACATATAAAGAGGCGTATTCAGAGACCCGCAATTATACGCACGCCTGGAGCAAGGAAACACCCACCAACAACCCGGACACTCCCCTCTCCCGGACATGCTGTCGGTGACTTACGAGTCCATAGACCACTCTGTTCTATCCGTGTGTACTTACGAGCGTATATGTGCTCCGTCCATGTGATTCTTTATAACCGCGCCTCCACGCGTTCATTTAAATGCCTCCCCCCACCCACTTTTATGTAAATTTTCAAGTACGGATTTCTACACCTCCCATCCGCACGTATGTACCCAAGTGTGATTCACATGCCCGTGCCTAAAGTGCTTACTTATGTAACGTAACTTACATAAATAAAGTTACTACGCATGCGCAGCTGATCCGATCTTAAAGAGCCGCTGTATGAGTAAGAGGGCTGTGAGGGGAAGGTGGGATTGAAGGGAGGGTAGAACAGGGTGGTGTAGAGGAAAGAAGCCAGGAGGCAGAGTGAGGTAGAGAGAAAGAGAAGAGAGACCTGGGGGCCAGATTTATTAAGCTGCATAGAGATGTGGAGATGTTGCCCATAGCAACCAATCACAATGTGTGCCTGAAGTCAATACAAACCTTAATTCATTGAGACAGTCACCCACAAGCAGGATTGCTCCACCAAGATGGCAGGTCCCAGGAGAGGGGCCAACACCAATCATCCTGACCTGAGTTCTTAGGGACTCGTGAACATCAGGGATAATTCTCTGACAATGTGTTGTACCTGCTGGTCGCACAGGTAAAGGAGGCCAATTTAGAAGCACACCCCATGCTTTGCACTCAGCATTAATACCTCTCATAATGAGCAGTTCCCATTATTTCATGATCAGAGATACATTTCAGGAAAATTGATTATTATGGAAGGAGCTGTATGAAGTAGCCGGCGGGTGAAGTTGTCGTCTTTTCATGAGCCTGTAAAGAATTTTTTCTGGTTACTTGGAGACCCTTCAAGTTTACAGAGAGAGTATAGTTACAGGTTATAATGCACGTTAAAAAAACAACACTTGTAGCAATGTCTTAATCCAGCCACTCCATATTTACTAAGCAGCAGGTTTGGAAAAGTGATGATGCCCATAGCAACCAATCAGATTCTAGCTGACATTTTCTAGTATGCAATAGGAAAATGAGAGCTAGAATCTGATTGGTTGCTGTGGGCCACATCTCCACTTTTCCAAAGCCGCAGTTTAGTAAATCTGGCCCCGAGTTGGATTAAGACATTAATACAAGCCTGCTGACCGGGAGAAGAGGACTTATACGTTCCCATAGACTGAGTGACCTCCTTGCGGTTTTTATTACATCTTGCATAAAAGCTTGTGTTCTGTTAATGTTCTATTTGTGGTCTATTTATCAATATTTATACTTATGAATGCTTATTCCATCTTAATACCATCTGGTTTAAAAGGACATTATATCACATAAGCTGCTTATATTGTTTTATGTGCTCTATTTAATGTGATGTCCTGAATTAATTGCTTGATTTTTTAAGATTGATATATTGCTTTTTTGATATTTTATTATGTTTTAACATAAATGTTATTTTTTTCTGTACACCAGCGTTGACTTTCAACCATCACACGCGTTGCTACCTATATATTTTTTAATCTTTCTGCCTCTCAGCTGTGCGATAGGTCAGGTCCTATGACAAACCGCAGATCGATCGGGGAAGCACCGACACCCACATTTGATTTTTAGCTAAAAGTTTCAAAAAAGGTTACGTGATCAATACAGAATTTTTTAAAATCACGCTAGTGGCTCGTACCAACACTTTATTAGTTATACAAATTAATAATCAGCGATTGAATTTGCAGCAGCAGTATTTTGTGTTCATTCTTAACACATGACGCAGGTAACTGATCTAGTAAGCTGTTGCCCATAGTAACCAATCAGATTCTAGCCCCCACTTTCCTATTTTATGAGAGAGAATGTCAACTAGAATCTGATTGGTTGCTATGGGCAACATCTCCCCTTTTCCGCATTACATTTAACAGGAGCAAAATTAAACTCCATGTGTATGGGTGTGCTTAGTAGTGCCACTCACTTTGTAGGCTGCCCATTGGTTCATGGATGGAGGAGCTGAGGGAGTCCAGAACTTTCTTAAGCCTAGATGGCCAGGGGATCTGCCTCTTTCTTCTTGGATATTATCCCTCCCTCCCTTCCCCTTTTTGAAACTTTGTTGTTAAATTTGGCTTGGTGTTTGGCAGAAAGCAGGTGTGTATTCATTGTTATCATACCCTCCAACATGAACCATTCCATTAGGTACAAAATACTCTGCTCCTCAGCTTCCAACTGTCAGTTACTATGGTAACCGCCTTTGTTGAAGAGGCAAATGGATTTTTAAATATCAATTCATTCATTTAAACCAGGTGAGTGACAGTTGTAAGCTCAGGAGCGGATTAAATTATACCTAATGGAATGGGTCATGTTGGAGGGTCTATGTTATGTTATGGCGCTGTTGGTGGTGTGAGAAGAAGTTACAAGAGGTAACTATCTTTGACGTAACAGAGCGAGGTGGTGTTGCCTGAGGTTGTCTATGCGGGCGGTCTCGCGTAGCACTTAAATAAGGTGTTGTGCCAAAGGCTGGAGGACTGTGCCTTGTTGTGGTTTGTTTTGCTTATAAAGGTTTCCCTTAATTACTGTTACGTTAATATGACAATTGTTATACTTTTAATTCTTTGTTACCTGCTTTCTTTGGCCCCGATCAAATTTTGTTTAAGGATAATTCAGATCCGTTTGGAGCATTTATATTTAATAAACAAATCAATTATTTAGTTAATCAATAAAACTTAGATAGTTCCCAAATTCGGTGTCTGAGACTTATTTATGGTTACAAGATGTTATATGACGGTGACTGTCACACACATCACACACGGGACGTTTTGTAACTCTCGGAAGTCTTTTAAAAGCGACATGTAATGATTAGATACCAGTGTATAATCATCTCGCAAACCCAGCTATCATCTATTCTACATCACCCGAAGATCTGATGTCTTGGCATTAATATATGCTGAAATAATAATAAAATAACCCTCCAGTGTGTCATTCATTCGTCAGGAACATAAACATCTTAAACAGTTGTGTGTCACTTAAATGCTGCTTGGATATTACCATGACCGTGTTGTCATTAGTCTGTGTGAAGGGCGCTCCAATGTATATATTCAAAGGAATGTTCATTGTATTGAACTTACATACGAGATAAAATCTCAGGAAAAGAAGGGTACCTGCCTCTATCTTATAGAAGATCTCTCAGAAGATTTGAAAAGTTGGCAACCCTGAGATAAAGGAAGCATATGGGGCGATCGTAGCAATATATCACATTGGATGTGCAGCAAGTGTTATGTTGAAGGAATTTACAATATCATATGAATTATGCTTCATACACTTAGTCCAATCCCTCCTAAACAATTTATTGAACTGTATGCATGAAGTATAAGGCACAAATCATGTGCAGTGGTCTTGCAGTCTAGAATTATGAGTATTAGTCTTCTTAGTCTCTGTCCCCTTTCTGGACCTAGGATCCAGAATTATGCACATCAGCCCATTTCACCATTCAGAATGTGTTCTGTGCTGCGGAGGCTGGCGTATGGAATTACTGATTCACAACACGGGATGAGGGAGATCAGGGCACTCCCCCCGCTCTCCTAGGTGCGGTGCGGCTTAGCCCAATTGAAATACCTATGCCAACCCTCCATGCTTATTTCCCGAGAATGGGGGGTGGCCACAGAATACAGCATCTGGCAGCTGCGATGCAGGAATATTTATACCATGCATGCAGCACATAGAGGTCCAACTTTTTTTTTTTAAATGTGACTTCAGCCCAGTAATCCTTTCGGGCGCAACCCGCCATGGGTACACCTCATAGTGGGCGGAGGGAGGTATTTAAATCATACAGTAAGGGCTTGAATAAGCCTTAATGTACAATTCTCCGTTATGCACCAGCCCCATTTTAAGTGGGGAGTGTCCGTAAAAAATTCAGGTAGGTCCAGGGCACGGATGTTCTATACATATGAAGGGAGTGAACTACCACTGCAGACACGTTATATAGGATCACACTTTGCGAACAAAGTCAATGAGCTGGATGGGCAGAGTCGCGCAACTGCACCCAATCCACACCTGAGCGTACTCGGCCATGCGCTCAAAATGTTTGCACCTGTTAGGCGTCATGTCAAACTTATTCACATATCCTCAACAGCATACGAAAAACAACGATTAAACAAAATTATCCACTTGTCACGCACTTTACACGCACTTCTCACACACATTACACGCACTTGTCACGCACTTTACACACACTTGTCACGCATATGTCATATGAACATGATTGTTAATTAGCAATTAGTTGGCTTATCTGAAACCATATGTGCATGAATTTTTTTTTTCCGTTTTTTTTGCGTGGTTAATGGAAGAGTGACATTTAGGGCCAGATTTACTAAGCTGTGGGTTTGGAAAACTGGAGATGTTGCCCATAGCAACCAATCAGTTTCTAGATTTCATTTAAATATTACATAGTAGAGAATGTCAGCTAGACTCTAATTGGTTGCTAAGGGCAACATCTCCACTTTCCAAACCCGCAGAAAGCCCTTTGATGCATATCAGCTCAATCCTAATGTGCAAATATGTAATCTAACGCAATTTTAATTTTGAATGTATTTACATGCTGTCCAAATTAGGAACGTATTTTGGACGTAACTTCTAATGTATTTACGTTCTATTGAGTATTTACACCTTTTTACTGATCTGGATGTATGTCGGTGATGCGTTGGAATCTGGATAGGATGTACATGCATTACATATACGTTACGTAGTTATGTTACGTAGTTTGTGACGCAATTGCGTTCAGATCTGGATCAACCCAACTGTGTGCGTACTAAAATATGCATCCGGCCCCTACTCTCTACTCTGGTTTCTGTCTTCTTTGTGAGATCATCCTGTCTTATTTCCCGATAAAAATAGTTCATTTGTCTGGGCCGCCCTCTTGCCTTTAATATTTAGTTTCTACTCTCGGCCGTTCCCTCTTGCCCTTTTGTTTAGACTGCTCTTAGGCTCACTGTTTGTCTTTACTTCATTCATAGTGTTCAGTATTGTTTGACCTTTTGTTTTGTTTTTGGCACTTGTATGGAATTGTTTTGTGACTCATATAAAAAATTGCCTCTACCTATCAGTAATGAATCTACCCATATGTACTAGTGTTTAGTGGGGTGTGGGTCCCCATCGCGGTCGGCCCTATTTCGATAGGGCCGTTCTCTCCCAGACAGTTCTGAATTGGGCACACAGGTAAAGTAATCGATCCCTGGAGCACCAGAACCGGTGACAGGGGGGGGACAAGGGGGACAGCTGTGACGGTCCCCGAGGTGCAGCAGGACCTCTGCAATACACTATTGAGATGGGGCCTCAAAAAACATGAGTGTACCGGGGCACCAAGATTTCTGTTGCCAGGCCTGCGGAGCTCCAAATGGTAAGTATCCCCAACCCTCTCCCTTATTCTCAAACTAACCTTCCCCTTCTATTACCCGCAGCCTAACCCTAACCTCACCTTACTCACCTCTCCTGCGGTGGACCCGGTGGCGCTTCAGTAAATGAATGGGTGAGTATGCTGATAGGTATTCTCACCCATACAGAAAAAAAATCGAAAATAGCTGCTATTCGAAATAGAGACAGACGAAAAAGAGCTTTCAGCTATCCCTACAGTACTTCAGAAAGACAGCCATCATAGCGGGTACTCCCACCGGCACTGTTACAAGGCTATCCAGTTGTTATGTCAACAGGTCAAATTGTAGACAGGTCAAAATGTCGACAGTTGAGTATTGTGGCCCAGATCCAGACCTATGTACGCTAGCAATTTTACGCTAGCCGTTGACGTAAAGTCGCCCCTTTAGCATTTACTGCGCATGTGTACTATCAGCGTAACTACGAACAAAGGGGCAGGTTCATCCATACGACACCCGTAGTTATGTTTTGTAGGCGGTGTGAGGCATTTAAATTGGACAGTATGGGCCGAGTACGTCAGTATTTACGCTTTGAAAAATTAAGGTAGGGTTTGGGAAGCGTAAAACGAACAAGGAACGTATGAGTGAGAAGAGTGTCTAGGGGAGTGCATAGAAAATACACTAGAGTAAATACACTACGCGATGAAACGTAACAAGCACTTAGGTCTGGATCTACCCCTATGTTAGTACTGCATTTATATTACATGTGTATTATTACATTTCTGAAATTCTTATAAGTTGCTTGCATTACAATAAATGACAGAAGTTACAAACAATACTAACATAACACTCGCCTATCGACATTTGTGAATTTTATACCAGACCCATCACAAGAGTCTTTGGGATAGCTACAGTAGGCTATAAGATGAACAGGGATACGTGGCAATGACATATGTTAATGTTCATAAGACAATGGTTACTTTTCAGAGGCAATATACCATCAACCAGGAACGTAATGGAAGGCATTAGAATTGTTTCTTAGCAATCTCTGGCATGCAGTGTTGTAGCATCAGTCTATAAAATCATTATGATGGTGAAGCTGTGGAGAATGTGATTCTTTTGTATCTTTGAACCTCTGTAAACATCCTTTCAGCGTGTATTATACCAACAGAGAGCATACCACTCTTGCTATCTTTGCACTGCATAAAAATAGCTCCAGTTAAAAGTTCATCAAAGCCTCAGGTAACGTTTCACTCAGAAACAATTTCCACTACACAACAAGATCATTTTATCGAATCGTCATGGAGGAATTTCACCTTTTTTTTTTCCATGAGGCAGAAAGATAAAAATAGAAGTGTTTTATAACAATGACGCCTGTTGTCCTGGTTATATTTGCAATCACACATGTTTAAATTATTTATAGCTGCTAAGATAAAACGCATAAAAGGCAATGTCACTCTCTTTGCTGGTACGGAGTTACAAGCGCTGGAATCTACCTTAATATTTATGCGCTATCCCCACATAAAATGGGGACGGCACAGACAGCTTCAACTTCCTGGCCGCCGTCAGAATTAGCACCGACGGAACACCAAAGGATCATGATCCATCCTGGCAATACGATGCTAGCCCTGATTACCAATAGCAGATCGGGAAACGCCTCCTTCTGTGAAGCCTGGATCCAGTCCTTTTACATGACTTTGGTAATGGCTCCAAAGAGCAAAGGGTATTTATGTGATCTGGTGATCTAAACCTAATCTAAGGAAAACTGAGGGTTACATAGGCCCGAAAGGGGGTTAATCCCCTGGAGCTGGATTTTTAATGACTTGGGGGGGAAGGGTAGAAGAGAGGGCTGACTGTGGGAGGAGTGGAGGATGTTTTATAAGGACACTGGCAAGGAGGAACTGCCTCTTTGGTAATCCAGGTTTGCCCACCCACCGACCCTGGGTATGTGTTGTGATGTGAAAGAGTGAGCAGCAGGTAAGAAGGTGCAAGCCAGTTTATGGTAATGGGGAGTGGAGTTCTTTTTTCAGGGGAAGTTGTACCCCGTTGTTTTAAAGTTTATAAGTAGCAACTATTTTTAAGGAAGGCTCTGTTTCACTTGAATGGGTGGGCACGAGCGCTAGTCGGGAGTTGTAGAAAGGAGGAGAAGTCAGGCTGGTGTTTAAGGAAGGCGCAGACTTGCCCGAGTTGGCAGTGCTGTGCGCCAGCTGATAGCGGAGTTGGTATGTTGTTTGTTGATAAAGTTGTTCTGTGGCGTTAGTGGATGGTGCTCTTGCTTCTGCTTTCTTTGCCACCAGTTCGGTTAATAATAAATAAATAAATAAACAATTAAATATTCAATGATTAATAAATTGATTACTATTTAGTACATATACAAAGTTGTCTGTGTGGTTATTTCTATAAATTACAGAGGTATATGAGTATGGTATTCAAAAGAATACAGCACTCAGGGGTTTATCAAAAGAAGGAATCCTTTCTATGTTTGCATGGAATGATAACTAAGGACGGGATCCACATTTAGTAGTTGGGGCCATTTTTCTTATGCTGCGAGCATAAAATGGCCCCAATTTTGATGGATGCATGCTCATGCTACGGACTAAGGTCCGGATTCACAGTTACGTCGTTTTTGTCTACGTGCGTTGTTTTAAGAAATGCGTAGTAGCTTATTTACGCTATCTACTTACCATTTCTGTATGTAGATTGCATAAGCGCGGTCTTTAGACAGAAATGGTACGTAGATAGCATAAAATAAGTTACTACGCATGCGTAGTGGCTCAATTCTTAAAACAACGAAACGAAAACTACACAACTGTGAATCCGAACCTAAATCTTCAAGATCCAGATTTCTGTGCTAGAAGTCAGTCTGGCGTGTATTTGGGGGTTGTAGAGCGTGTCTGAATAGTGGGAAGGTTTAAATCTAAAATCTAAGCTTTTACGTACTATCCATATTAACGCTCTGGTCCCATCTTAGGTGGGGCTGCAGTGTAACTATTAAGGCAAGCTCTTTAACATTTTCCCGTGGTCTTTAAAACCGCGTGTACGCAATTTACGTTGCAAGAAGTAACGTAGATTACGTTCCAAAATTACTGCGCATGCGCAGTAGCACTTTTCACAGAACTCCGGCCTCAATTGCATTGCAGCCAGAGCTCTGAATCCGGCCCAGGATCCCACGGAAACCCTATAGTGGACCTCAAGCAGCCGTAGATCGGCTAGCATTATACTGTAACATTGTGATTTTTCGAAAGGAAACAAATCTCTCACATCTCATCTGTCATTATGGTATTTGTTATTTTAATATGAAGAATTGCACAGTTTTAAAATAATAATAAAAAAAACCCATAAAAAACTCTTTAATACAAAGGATCCTCCTCTTGTCTGGCATCTATTTACTCATCTGTACAATATCGATCATTGTGTCCTTCAGCATCCAATAACAGGTTCCAAACCATCTATTCACCCTTGTCTATAAAGTCCTCTACATGCTGACTTACTAATATGAACTTAAAAGACACTTCGATCCATATCTGACCTATGTTTCCCACCTGCAAGACTTCTTCTGCGCTGCAATCAACCAATGAATGAATGTCTAGCCTTTTGTTGAGAACGTACCCTCAAAAGTACACAGTGTGGTAATTCGCAATAATACCTGTAATAATACCAAGCCAGTCGATGATACGATCCAACCCACAAAAGTGTATTT
>WWET01000439.1:80926-96695 GCA_011038615.1 Limnodynastes dumerilii | reverse complement strand
TGTGTGAGAGGTGAGTTTTTGAAAAGGAGAAGAATGGCAGTTAGGTGAATGGAAGATTAGCTATATTGGAGAAGAATTACAAAACACCATGCAGACATTTGAATAAGAAACCATTGTTATCACTATAAAAATGTAATTTTGTCATAGAACATTCCAGAAATAGGCACAAAAAAGAGGACTGAAGTACTGTAAGTGACAGTCAAAACACAAGAGATATAAGCACTTTTTGAAAATATAGGCATACACAAGCAATAAACCATAGATAAGCAATGTAAAATGACATGTTTTTCAAAAATATACCATTATTAGGAACAGCCACAATCAATTTGGGCAAACTTTTAAAAACCACCAAGCATGACCATGAAAAATAACATGTTGAATAACCATATTACCACAGCTAAGCAACACTAAATACAAAATGGAGGATGCTATGAGAAAAACAAACACAGCTATTTCACAGCAAAACATCAAAAAGTTACAATCACAATCCCAGTCAAAAAATTCAATAAGATTTGTTTGACATGATCTTCCCCCAGTGAATCCATGCTGCTTTGGATCTTGTAAGTTACTGGATTTAAGATACTGTACAATTTGTTCCTTTAACAGTTTTTCCATCAATTTCCCTACTATTGATGTTAGACTCACTGGTCGGTAGTTTGTCGCTTCTTCCCTACTTCCACTTTTATGCAGAGGGACTACATTTGCTATTTTCCAGTCCTCTGGAATTACCCCAGTTATTAGTGACTGATTGAATAATTCAGTTAATGGTTTTGCCAGCACCGCTCTAAGCTCTTTTAGTATTCTCGGATGTATCCCATCTGGTCCCATTGATTTATCCACTTTCAATTTTGAAAGTTCCTTTAATACCTGTTCCTCAGTAAAAGTAGTAGTAATTGCCCCCACTGTATTAATACAGTTGTGGCAGGTAAATTAGGGTTAGGCCTTGGTGGCTGCAGTTGGTATAATGTTAGGTTTAGAGCTAAAGGGGAAGGTTAGGGTTAAGCTGCAGGGCATGGAGGGTTAGGCTGTGGGGCATGCAAAGTTAGGGTTAGGCTACAAGACATGGAAGGTTAAGGTTTAGCTGCTGGGCGTAGAGGGTTAGGGTTAGTTTGTGGGGCATGGAAGGTTAGGACTGAAGAAGAGGAAAGTTAGGGTTAGGCTGTGGGAAATAGAGGGTTAAGGGAAGTGTTAGGTTAAAACCCTTACCTTTCGGCGGATGACGCTTTGTCCCTTTATAGATCGTTGGTATGACCTCACCTAGAATACTGTGTTCAGTTCTGGAGGCCATATCTCCAGAAAGACATAAATACATTAGAGACTGTGCAAAGAAGAGCAACTAAAGTGGTCCATGGCCTGTGTCACACAACATACCAAGAAAGGCTAGAGGAACTAAACATGTATAGCTTGGAGCAGAGAAGGGAGAGGGGGCACATGATAGCAGCTTTCACATATATCAAATGTTGTGACCGGCTAGAGGAGGGGCATTTTTCGAAGGAAGAGGTGTAATAGAACACGAGGGCATGAATATAAACTGGAGGGCGGTAGAATCAGAGGAAATGTGCAGAAAAATGACTTCACTGAAAGAGTAATAGATAAGTGGAATAGTCTCCCATCTGATGTGGATGTGGATAACACAATAGAATAGTGTAAACATGCTTGGGATAAATATAAGGATATCCTAAATCTCAAACTAAATTGATGGTAAAATAGGGTCTAGGGTCAGTATAGTTTTATATAAACAACTGAGCAGACTGGATGGGCCATGTGGCTCTTATCTGCCGTCACTTTCTATGATTCTATGTAACTCCAGGAGTTGTATCACTGCCACTTTCTATAATGGAGACCGTTGGCAACAGCAATCAGTCTCCATTCAGCTGTCACGCAATGGTCTTTCTGAAAAAAGAACCCTCAAACCACAACCCAACCCAGTATATGGACTATCCTTAGCAGAAAGCTCTTGAAAGTGGCCTTTTATATTTTTCATTTAGGTGAAACATTTTAGGGTTAGTTTTAATGCAATCTTTATCCCCTTATCCCCAGATGGCTCCAATACTGTTATGAAAAGTTGTTCCACCCCTGACCTCTGCAACCAGACTTCCATTATCGATACAGGGAATAATGCAATCTACATGACCTCAACATGCTGTGAGAGCGACTACTGCAACATCAACCGATACTCAAGTAAGTGTGTACTACACTGTCTCCCTGACGGGTGTGTGTCGCGTAAAGAATGGCCCTATTTCCATAGGGCCGTTCTCTTCCAGCCAGTTTCGAACTGGCTGGGATACCGAACACGGTGCTCTGAAAGGTGAGTGGCTAAACTAACCTCAACCCTTCCCCTTATTCTAACCCTAACCCTCCCCTTCCATTACCCTAACCCTCACTTCCCCGCAGCCTGACCCTAACCCTCCCTTCCCCGCAGCCTGACCCTAACCCACCCTTCTCCCTAACCTGACCCTAATACTCCATTCTCTATAGCCTAACCCTAAGACCCAACTCCACACAGCCTGAACTTAACCTTCCTCTTCTATGGTCCTAACCCTAACCCTCCCTTCCTAAGCGCCTAACCCTAATCCCCCCTAATACTAAAATGCCCCGGAGAGGTTACTCACCTCTCCGTAGCTGTCATCCGGCGCGTCTGTGAAAATGAATGGGCGAGTATGCCGATCACACACTCACCCATTGATAAAAAATTTCTAAGATGGCCCCTATTTGAGATTCGAAAGTAACTTTCGGCTGTCTCTATTTCGCAAAGCAGGCCATCGACTGCAACCGCTCCCTGACCACTCGGCACATGGGAAAGTGTACCACAATAGTATCAGGCAGGCGTATGGCAATCTGTGCCAGTGCAGTGTTGTGAAACCACCAGCATGCTCCTGCAGAATAAGCATAACTGACGCCTCGCAAGGCATGATGGGACTTTAATATTCAATTGATTTACTGATTTGACTGATTTATGGTTCTGGTCATTAGTCTGACCCTTGTAGGGAATATTTATCCTGGAGACTTTGGGGAGTGGATGCAGAGCTTGAAATCAAAGAAATTAAGAGCCACCATTATTTAGTGCCGGTTATGATATCCCTGGTCAGTGTTTAAACTATTTAGGAGTGGGGGTCTCGAGGGACCTGCTTATCGCCGCCCTGTTTGCAGGATTTTTCCAATATGGAAGGCAAGGTCCACCCCATTGTATGGATCTTCATGCGGAGATGTTACATGCAAGGGGACTTACACAAGCGACTTGCGTAAGTCCCCTTGCGGTATTAACTGTAAATCCAGCCCAGAATTCCTAAACGATCCAAATGCCACTAGTCCAATCCTATTAGAGTAGTTTGTGTCCACCCTGCAATGTCCTTAGCTGTAGGTGTGCTGTGGGTGTCAATTCGGTGGGGGGAATCACTGCTGTGAATTCTGTCTTTTAGAAATAGAGACAACCGGAAATTAATTTTCGGCTGTCTCTGTTTAGAAAAGGCAACATTTTCCAATTTTTTTTTCCGAATGAGTAAGTATGTTGGTCAGCATGCTTACCCATTCATTTTCGGAAGCCGCCGCTGGACCCTTCGCGCCTGCTGCAGACCCCACCAGATAGGTGAGGGTTAGGGTAATGGAAGGGGAGTCTTAAGGTGAGGCTGTGGGGAAGGGAGTATTAGGGTTTGACTGCAGGTAAAAAAAAGTCTTAGTATTAGGGTTAGGCTGCAGGGAAGGGATTCTTAGGATTAGGCTGCGGGGAAGGGAGGGTTGGGGTCAGGCTGTAGGGAAGGGAGGTTTAGGGTTAAGGTCATGGAAGGGGAAGGTTAGGTAAGGATTCGGTAAAGGGTTAGGGTTAGATTTAATACTTACCATTCCGTGTTCTGTGCTCCGGGGATCGCTTGCTTTGATTCTTCGAAGCAAAGGCAATATAATTCAACAACCCTTTCGACATAGGACCGTTCTCTGCAGACACACACACCCGTGTCAATTGCTGCGGACATTTCATAGTGTGTAATTGCCATTATTTAGCCAAATTGTCTCCAATTTTTACCTCGGCCTGGTAAAAGTAATGCACTGCTAAAAGCAATATGTCAGACGTTCAGCTGTCTGCAAGTAAAATGATGAAAGAAAATAGGTTATTAGTTGTTATATAGTTATAACAAAATTACACCTCTGAGCTGTTACTTAATAATGTTGATGACTTGAAAAAAAAAGGCCCTAGTCATACAATACATAAATTGCTTAGCGTGTACACAATGGAAGGGCAGCTGAATGGCGGCTGTGCCATTGTTTAAAACAATTTGGAAATGCAACATTGCTATAGGGGACGAGAACCTATTTCCCTGTTCTCAATACCTAAAGGCTGCGGCAGTTGCGGCGGATATATTAGGGTTAGGCTGCAGCTGCTGTAGTGAGTACAAATTTAGGGATAGGGCTTAAGTGGAAGTTTAGAGTTAGGCTTTGGTGCATGGAGGGTTAGGGTTAGACTATGGGGCATGGTGGGTTAGGGTTAGGCCGTAAGCATGTTGAGTTAGGGTTAGGCTGCGGGTCATAGTGGGTTAGGGTTTGGCTGTGAACATGGTGAGTTAGGGTTAGGCTGCGTGGTATAGACAGTTAGGATTGCGGCAGGGGCATTGGGGCTGATCCAGACCTACGGCCGCAGCACTAGTAATGGCAGCCATATGCGTAAGAACGGCATTTCTGCCATTCTGCGCATGCGTCAGCAGATGTTGCCCGGCGTAGTTAGGGAAACCTAAACCTTAGGCGTCCCTAACTGTTGCATAGTTACTGCGAGGAGGGCGTTCCTCGACGTAACTATGCAACCGTTACGGAAGGAAGGCGGGGGAGGGTAAGTAAATAAGAGAGGGAGGGTGGGTTAGGCCAGTTACAACCCTGTGGCCGGTGTAATTACCTACTGTTATGATGGCTGAAGTTAGGGTAGCCTTCAGCCGGCGTAACAGTGGGTAATTACGCCGGCCACAGGGGGAGTGTCGGGGGAGTACTTACGGCCAGCGGGCCAGCGTAGCTCTGGATCAGGCCCATTGAGTGTTAGGGCTGAAGAAGAGCAAGGTTAGGATTAGGCTACGGGAAACTAAGGGCTAGGGTTAGGAAAGGGTTAAGGGTAAGGTTAGGTAAAAGCATTTATCTTTTGTCAGATAACTCTTTGCGACTCCAGGAGTCACATCACCGCCGCAATTGCCAGCAGTCTCCATTAAGCTGTAGTACAATGGCCTTTTGCACCAAATAAAAAATCGTCCCGGCAAACCACATCCCAGCGGAATTATAATCACCAATTTCCCAAAGGGTCTATCCTGATATCATATAATGAGATTGTGACCAAAGATATCTCATCATTATGGCCCACACTCCAGTCCTGTACATAATGCAGTACTGTACAGTGGTTCACTATGAAAAAGCATTACTAAGAATAGCGTGTAGCCTAACCTCTGCACACGTGATCTGATTACACTTCTGTTTCACCTTTCTCCAGCTGCTCAGGTGTATTCAAACCGCTTGTCGTGCAACACTTGTAAAGATTCCACAGTGAACTGCGGTAATTCACCGCAACAAACGTCGATGTTCTGTGATGAAGTCAGCAACAACTGTGTGGATTTGGTCACATCAAACTTAATTCGTGGTAAGGACATTTATTAAGATATAGGCCCGTACTCAGAGTATTGGACATATAACATATACGTCCAGTGTTTAGTGATTTTTATTACTGCGTAGTAATTTTTTTATGTAATCTATGTATCTTTTTTTACGTAGATTGTGTAAATGCGGTCTGAAAGACCGCATTTACTCAGTCAGTTAAGAAAAAGATACTTAGATTACGCTAAAAAGGGGCCATATTTTGCAACTCCTGAGTCATGTACAGCTGACGTGTATTTATGTTTTACCGGTTCTGGACAGTACAGTATATGATCCACTCCTTAGATAAGGCAACAATCATGGACATGTTGAGAAAAACTGATAAAAAAGGAAAAAGTTAAAACTTATGTGACCGGGCGACCCATCTGACTGAAGAGGGAAAAGTCCGAAATAAGTCCCGCCATGCGCAGTGTTCCTCATGTCAGGAAATTTTCAAAGTCCCAAAAGAGAGTCATTGGGCATGTGCAGAACTAAATTCACGCTTCATTTGAAGGAAAGATCCTGCGATGACATCACTGATCATCTCGGGACCTCCCTGGAGGTGTGGCTATTCATACAGTCTTTGAATGCTCACAGGTTCAGCGGTTCATTCAGAGAGAGGACTGGTTTCAAAGCAGAGCTTCCGTCTGCTGCTCGCAATGGAACCGAGCACATAAAAGCGGATGCTAGGCTGCCCATCCGACTGTGTTCGCATTCGCCACTACTGCGCCAGTGCGGGGAGTTCTCATTTAAATGCCTGCAGTAGAGGTGTACAGTGCCTGCGCATCCGCCATACGCTTATATGCTCCTTCCACACGCACAAGGGTTGGTCACACTAAGTGTAAAAATATAGAAAACACTGAAAAATTAAATGTTAACAAAAAGCATATTCCAAATTAAAAAAAATACATTTTACATTTAATAAACATTAAATATAATAGGTGGCACCACGTCGGGGCATGCTGATGCTTATAGTGCTGCAATCATCAGCATTCCCTGAAGTACTAAATTATTTATTATATATATTTAAATCTTCAGGGGGGATACTTTACATGAAAAAAAATAAAAAAAATAAAAATCCTGCGCCACTGTAACACGCAGTCACAGCACCTAAATGACTTCACTTTTTAACATAGTTCAATGCAGAGTTGTGTGTTTCTGCTGAAACACACAACTCTGTATAGCCAGTATAACGGATCTGCTTTAACTCTGAATCAGGACCAGATTTACTAAGTTGCGATACAGCTTAGTAAATATCTAGATTCAGATTCTAGCTGTCACTTTCCTATCACATACTAGAGAATGTCAGCTAGAATGTGATTGGTTGCTATGGGCAACATCTCCACTTTTCCAAACCCGCAGCTTAGTAAATCTGGTCCTGAATCAGGGCCAGACACGGTAAGGTAAATAAATAGAGCCCTAAGTCCCAACCTTGATCCACTCAAGAATTAACAGAACCACAATTTAAATGTAAAGAATCATATAAGTGAAATTTACATTAGAAATTATTAAGTTTTAACCAATAACCAATATTACCTGCGCCTCCGGTGTTTGTTCAGTGCAGTCACCGGTGTATGCTTGTGCACAATTGTTGATTTGGCCCTAGTATATTCATTATGTTTTTCTATTTAAAATATTTAGTTTTGTCACTTTTTTAAAGTTAAGGATGAATAATAATGTGGTTAATTAACTTCTAATTTGGAATTGGACCCTGAGATGTAACATTATTCCATCTCAAGTATGTTGTCAATTATCAATGAAATCAAAGGTAACTCTTAATGCACCAATATAGGAAGCATAGTGCAATGTTTACTGACGGTCACGTATGCAAGCAACAGCTTCTGTGATAGGCTATCAGTCACACACGTTTCTTTTCTTGCAGGTTTAATAGTTAATACAACATATTACAGAGGTTGTGGATCAGCGAGTCTGGGTAATGTGAAGTGTGCTGATCTATTTGCCTATGACACAGGAACTTATCAGCGCTACTCATCTCTCTTTTGCTGCAATGGTAAAAACAATTGCAATAATGTTCGGCAGAGTGGTGAGTATATACATTACATTGGGATATACTTAAAAAATGGCAGATGCAAAACATACCAGAAAATTCCACTGTACAATACTTGTTCCACCAAATGTCAGATTGCTTTGTCATTTAAAAGTATGGTTGTGTTGTAAAGTTTTTTTATTATGATTTATTTTCTTTACAAATGGGGACTAATGCACTTTCAGTGAAGCATTATGGGTGTTTTGCAAATGTGCAAGTTCATGGACCTGATCCAGACCTTTGGGCATTCTCGCACGCACAAAGGTCAGTAAGTCCGCACATGAGAGGGAAGTGAACTTCCCTCCCAGTCCCCTCGCATGTGCAGAGTTCTGGTAACTGCACATGCGAATTTGCATTCCACTGCGCACTTACCTTTATCTGCATGCCTATCTCCCCCTCAGTCCCGTGCAATAAGAGTTCTATGCGGGGGGCGGTACCTCTATCTGCATGCATATTTCTGCCCCCCTCGGTCCAGTACAATAAGAGTTCTATGCAGTGGGGCGGTACCATTCATCTGCATGCCTATCTCCACCTCCCTCAGTCCTGTACAATAAAAGTTCTATGCAGGCGGGCGGTACCATTCATCTGCATATGTAATACCCAGTGGTGGGATTCAAATAATTTAACAACAGGTTCTATGTCCTAATTACCATTTTCAGTATACCAAAAGATATAACCAAAGGTAGTTTAATAATTCATGCATTTAATACTCAAATAAGAGCAATACAAGAGGTACACAAAACTAGATTATATTTTAAGAAAGTTTTAAAATATTAATGAAAAAATAAGAAATATCACCTGACAAACTGTTATTGAAGTTATTTCCATATTTTCAGTCCCCCCAGTATCCCTCATCATTTGTCCAGTCACTCCAGTCATCCTCATCATATGTCCACTTCTCCCAGCATCCCCCATCATGTGTCCAATCCCCCCAATACTCTCATCATGTGTCCAGTTCCCCAGTATCCCTCATCATGTGTCCAGTTCCCCCAGTATCTCTCATCATATGTCCAGTTCCCCATCAGGTGTCCAGTCCCCCCCAGCATCCCCCATCAGGTGTCCTGTGCCCCCAGCATCCCCCATTAAGGCCCCCACTTACTTACCTGCTGTCCTGCCGCTGCGCTCACTGCAGCGCTGCCCCCGCATCCCCCCACCAGTGGCCCAGCCCCCCAGTATCCATCTTCATATGTCCAGTTCCCACAGCATGTGTCCAGTCCCTCCAGCATCCCTCATCATGTATCTAGTTCCCCCAGTATCCCTCTTCATATGTCCAGTTCCCCCAGCATGTGTCCAGTCCCTCCAGCATCCCCCATCAGGTATCCAGTAGTCCCCCCAGCAGTTGTCCTTCCAGTATATGGACATCATATATCCAGAATCCGTGCCTCCGTTCCACTTACTTATCTTGGAAGTCCCGCTGCTCTTCTCAGGCTCTGCTCTTTTCCTCTGCGGCTGGACACAGGCTCTGAAAGACCCCAGGTCACGCAACGTCATTCATAAGGGGAGGAGGCCGGGGAGGAAGCCGGTGATGGCAGCGCCACTGCAGAACCGATACCTATGCTAGGTATGGTTCGCAGAATCGGTTGCTAATGAGCGCCGCTGTTTATAGCGGCGCTCATTAGCAACAGATTCGCAGAACCATACCTAGTATTAGGTATCGGTTCTGCAGAACCGGACAGAACCGGCTGAATCCCACCTCTGGTAATACCCCAAAATGGGCTATTCAGGTTGGTGCAGCAGGCACAGAGAAAACAGTGGAGACAGTACGTGGGTGGTTGCCTAGCAACCACCAGCTGACTGAGGAACGCTTCATTAGTGGCACAAGGCAGCCTGGAAATTTCTGGGGCACAAAGAGAAGGGAGAAAAAGAGCGGTAAATTCAGTCAGTCAGGGGGTTAGTCAGTGAGTCAGTCAGTCAGTAAAGAGAGGTGGTAAAGTTATAGGTGAGAGTGGGGGATAACTAAGAAGAGACATTAAAGAGAAGGGATTCAGTATTGAAGGAGAACAGAGGGAAAACCAAGGTGATAGGAACAACAGTGGACAGCTTGGCCTTTAGGTTGAGACAGAGTTGTTATAAATTCAGAAGTGACTGATATAAGTAAGGTAACGGAGCAGAGGATTTAAGGTGACAGGTGGAGAGGAGAGAGATTTTGTGTGAGACAAGGGGATTCTTAAATTTAATTTACTCTGGGAATACATAATCCACTCTGGAAATAATAAATGTTACTATTATAAATATTTTGTTAAATCTAGAAGAACTGATTAGGAATACCATGGGAGAGAGGCAGATAAAAGTGTGTATTATGTAATCCTTTGAAAAGGTGCTACAGTGTTGCTTGTTCTTTATGCAGGGGTTCATAAAAGCTCTGTATTTTGTTATGTGAAAGAGCTGATATAGAGTTTGTAAGTTATAATTTTAGAAATAGTAACTGCAAGTACTATTAATGTGTATTTAATGTGTTAATGTTGCAAACCGGTGAAGATTGATGTTGCAATATTTTACCTGACCTAACTTCACCATGATAATATTTTGTTATATTAATTAATTGCTATAGTAAAAGAAAAGAAATTTATTGCCATTGTGTGTTCGTTTTCTTCTCTGCGGACTCAACACCTGTCACATCACTACCGATACCCATTGTTATTATTATTGGGGCAGATCCAGAACTACGCATTTCCGCGAATTTACGTGTGGTGGAGATGTAAATTTGCAGATTTGTACGCACTGCGCATGCGCAACACAGAAAATACGCACATTCACGTAGCGTATTTTAGAACGTATGGGTGATTCACGTATTTCAAACGTAAATACTTACGTGTGGGCGTGCCAAATTTACGTTAGTGAACAATACGTGCGTTTTACGTGAAGTAGGCGGGGGGTGGTATTTAAAGTGTACAGTATGGGCGTGCTAAGCTGCGTACGTTCGCGTAGTCAGTACGCCCTTTAGCGGATGTATGCTGTTACGTTAGGAAAAGTTAAGGTAGGGTTTGGGTCGCGTAATTTGACAAAATACGTCCGTGCAAGGGGTGTGCCGTGGGGAGTGTAGCGACCTTACGTGTACGAAAATACGCACCGCGAAAATACGTACGCACACACGTAGTTCTGGATCTACCCCATTGTAGCTATTATTTATAGTATTAAAAGTGCTACACATACATATCTCCGCCCCCCTCAGTCCCGTACAATAAGAGTTCCATGCAGGGGGGCGGTACCATTCATTTGCATGCATATCTCCGTCCTCTCAGTACAGCACAATAAGAGTTCCATGCAGGGGGGCAGTACCATTCCTCTGCATGCCTAATGCCTGCATGAAATTCCGTTGCTGACCATCTGGCGCGCATGCAGCCTGTGGAAATCGGTTGATGATATAAGATCTGGATCCGGCCCCATATTTTCAGGTGTGGGTTGCCGCTGCAAACGGCCCTTTTTTCGAAAGGGGCGTTCTCTCCCAGTTAGTTCCAAAGTGGCTGGGAAATCGATTGCTTTCGATGCAAAGCATTCAATCCCCGCAAGGGAGAAGACGCTGCTTCAAATGGTTGCTATAAATATAACCCCAACCCTTACTCTAACCCTTCTATTATCCTAACCCTAACCCTCCCCTTCCTGCTGCCTAACCCTAAGACTCTCCTTCCAGCAGCCTAACCCTAAGACTCCCTTCACCGCAGCCTAACCTTAAGACTCACCTGACCCCAAGTCTGTCCTTTCATTACCCTAACCCTCCCCTTCCATTACTATAACCCAAACCTTACCTTCCCTGTTGCCTAACCCTAAAACTCCACCGAGAGTGCAACCCACCTCTCCGGTCAGTGTGGCGGGTGCTTCAGGTCCGCTGTAGCGTTTCCGAAGAATAAATTGGTAAGTATGCCAATAGACATACATACCCAATCAAAATTTTGGGGGAAAATTGTGCCTTTTTCGAAATAGAGACGGACAAAAAGTAGCTTTTGGCTGTCCCTACCTCTAAAAGACCCATTTTGCAGCGGCCACTCCCATCAGTTTTCAACACATTATGAAACCGTATTCTACCTGCAGTGAAATGAATTGCAACTACAGAAGGTGTGTTTGAGGTATATACAGTGTCGGCAACACACTAGTGTTTTATGGTTTAAGGTCAGGGCCGGGTTGAGGGCCATTTTGGTCCCACACTATATAGTATACTTTGGACATTCATCCTTATGCACTGCAGTGGAAGACCTAGAGAGCTGCAGTGTGTGGGGGCCTATTTTCAAATGGAGGCCTGGGACTGTAGTCCCATTGTTATTCTGGCCCTGTGGGTGGCAATACTGTAATTATAACATAAAAAGACATTACTGGAAGACAGACACACGGCAAGGGCGTTTTAAAAAATGAATGAACCTGTGAAATTCTAAACGTCCATACCACCACTTCAAAATGTTCATACCACCACCTCTAAATGTCCATACCTCCACTTCTAAATGTCCATCCACCACTTCTAAATGTCCATACCGCTACTTCTAAATGTCCATACTGCCACTTCAAAATGTCCATACCGCCACTTCAAAATGTCCATACCACCACTTCTAAATGTCCACGCCGCCACTTCTAAATGTCCATACTGCCACTTCAAAATGTCCATACCGCCACTTCTAAATGTCCATACCGCCACTTCTAAATGTCCATACTGCCACTTCAAAATGTCCATACCGTCACTTCAAAATGTCCATACTGCTACTTCTAAATGTCCAGGGCCGGCGGGACCCGCTCCGCGGGGGGATGCGGGGCATCCAGGCGCCATGCTGGATAGGCGCTCATGGGTACTGGATACACATGATGGGGATACTGGGTACTGAATACACATGATGGCGGATGCTGGGTACTGGATACACATGATGGGAATACTGGGTACTGAATACACATGATGGCAGATGCTGGGTTCTGGATACACATGATGGGGATACTGGGTGCTGGAGAGACAGGATGGGGGATATATATCTATGTATAGTGGAGACTAGGTGCCGTATTCAGAACGTGTTGCAACGTAGATTGCGTATATGCGTTCTTAAAGAACATTCTTTACTAATCTGCAGAAAGGAAAAAGAGGGAGATGTTGCCCATAGCAACCAATCAGATTCTAGCTCTCACTTTCAAATTACATACTAGAAAATGTTAGCTAGAATCTGATTGGTTGCCATGGGCAACATCTCCACTTTTCCTTTCCCACAGCTTAATAAATCCGGCCCTAGTTCTATACTGCGTTATGTGCTTCCAGAACAGCCCATCACGCAAAACTATATCACATATTTTATCTTGTGACCCAAACAGATGCAAGTAAAAGTATGTGATATTTGGTTACCATAATAAATGGTGAATAGGTGTACTTTACGTCTATTCTCATTATCATAAAACAACCATGTTTTGCGAGTGTATATTGTACAATACTCCATTATGGATCTGGATCCTATAGATCTGTAATTAAACGCCTTTTTGCAGTCAGGACGAGGGTCTTACTTTAAAGTGCATGGGAGGGGGGGTATGATAATTGTACAGTGATTGCTAATATAAGCCCTTACATGAAATCCAGATTTCCAAACCACTCTCATGTTTTGTAGGGGTGGTGGAAACATTTTAAGAAAGGGCTCTGGTGTCAAAAGCCTTGCATGCATGGAGACCCTCCAACATGACCTATTCCATTAAATACAATTTAATCCGCTCCTAAACTTCCAACTGTCACTCACCTGGATTAAATGAATTAACTTATATTTAAAAAAAACTATTTGCCTCTTCAAGAAGGTGGTTATAGTAACTGACAGTTGCAAACTGTGGATCAGATTATTTTGTATCTAATGAGTCATGTTGGAGGTTATGGAGTTACTCTCACACTTGGGAGTTAGGGGACCTGATTCAGAGATTGAAAAAAAGAATTTAAAGTTACACCTGGGCTAAACCATGTTGATTTCAAGGGAGTCAAATTTAATTTGTTGCAACAGTATTATAGTTAAAAGGTGATGTTTCCCAGCTCAAGTCTAATTAGCAGTTTAAAAGTGAAGCTGATCAGGTATCTGTGTGCAATAAGTAAAAGCAAAGCATTCTCCCTGCATGCATAGAATAAAATTAACTTGACTCCCCCTGAAATCAACATGGTTTTGCTTAGGTGTAACTTTAAGTTCTTATTTTCAGCCTCTGAATCAGGCCCTATATCCCTCGGCAATCCGGCATTGGATTAAGTCCAAGATTTTTATAGGCAAGAACAAAAGAGCATTAATGTTGTGCTAAAGCTATTAGAGATAATATGAAAGCTATATCAGAATATAAAATGTTTATCATAATAAATGTAAAAATCTTTATAAAAAAAAAAGAAAAAAATACACATTATATACAAAAGTGCATAAATATCTGAAATAATTATTTGAAATCAAACAACATAAACATTTTACCTCAATAAATTCAAAATATAAATATTAAACACTAACATAGGTACAACAGCATAAAATATTTATAAAGCTCATGTCTATTTTTCTATAAAAAAAAATAAATCAGATAGTCTGCACCCCAGACCCCAGATCAGATCACCCTCCATCTCCATCATATTGAACCTCAAATCAATAAAAAAACAAATTCCATCCCAAATCAGACTTTCTTCTCTATTTCCTTGTTAAAGAAATCAAGTATATAAGTGTGGTGGATGGGGCAGGATGGGCCAGATTTACTAAGCTGCGAGTTTGGAAAAGTGGAGATGTTGCCCATAGCAACCAATCAGATTCTAGCTGACATTTTCTAGTATGTAATAGGAAAGTGAGAATTAGAATCTGATTGGCTGCTATGGGCAACATCTCCACATTCCCAAACCTGCAGCTTAGTATATTTGGCCCTAAATGTGACTTTTAATTGTGTTATAGCAGAACTAAATATTGTTGATTAATCCTCAATTTCTCTCCTTTTATGGAATGTGATCCTTTTAAAAAAATCAATATGTATAAGATCTTCACATAAATTTCTCTCCTCAGTTCCCATTTTGTCAAATAACAATGGAATCCTATGCTATGGCTGCTTTGAGACTGGAAAGAACGAGTGCGCTGTTGAAAACCAAACTACAGTGCATTGTAAGGGCACACTCATCCGATGCATGGAGGCATTTGGTAATATGTCATTTTATGTTTGCCTTATTCATTGTGTTTTATACCCTTATAATAATGCATTGGATGTGAAGTTTGATGTGAACGGATTCCTGAGCTAAAGATTGGGAGAGATCCTGTAGCCCTGGTGTTACGAGTGGTAGATCACCAGATTCTGGAACCTAAAATTGGGTCTGTTGTTCACTGGAGTCCCTTGTGGTGGTAGCCCCCGGAATTGTGGAATATGTGCGCAATGCGGAAATGGGAAAGTATCCAAAGTACTACCCTAACCAACAGCCAGCGCAAGTTAGAACTAACACAAGTTTAGCTACAAAGGGCCTGATCCAGACCTACGCTCATGAAACGCTCATGTGCGTAGCGTATTTACGCCAGCGTACCTACGATGCACTCCCCTTGTTCGTACTAGGTTTTGCCTTCTTACGCCCATCAAACCCTACCCTAACTTTTTTGATTGTAACCGTGGGTGTCATTGTGAAGTTACGACGCTTAGCGCGCCCATACTGTATGATTTAAATGCCTCACCCCGTCCTCGGTGTGTAATTTCGGATGGCAGGCACTCCCCCTCGACCGTATTTACGAAGGTGTTACGATCAAGGCCCATACGCTCAGAATTTCAAAGCGTAACATCTGCCCCGCGCATGCACAGTAAGTACAAATGGCCATTTTTACCCTTACGCGCGTCGGAAAAATGCACCTGAGAGTAGGTCTGGATCAGACCCAAAAACTCTAGCCTTCAGAGCCAGAGCATAGTCTTTTTTAACATCAAAGGATCAAAGGAAGGTCTTCTGTCCTCTCGATTAGTGAAATTCTCTGGTCATCACGAATTCCTTGGTCTTCTTGGATCCTTGTGGTTTCATTGGGCCTGATCCAGCGCTACGAAAATTCGCACGGCGGGCGAATGCGTACGTTCGACCGTGCGAAAAAAACATGCACGCCCCTAACACTCCCATAGTAAAGTACCTGCTTACGGCGGCTATACCCTACACTGGATACTACCGTCGGCCGTACCAATTTTCGCACATAATACGCAAAT
>WWET01000439.1:68030-80735 GCA_011038615.1 Limnodynastes dumerilii | reverse complement strand
CTTAGCACGCCCATACTGTACAATTTAAATGGCTATCCCCGCCTCCCTGTTGTAAAACGAGCGCCCAGCCGACCGTCGTACTGAACGCACGCCCCTCAAGCGAAAAATTCGCACGCCATACGACCGCTATACGCTCATGTCGTCCAGCTGACCGGAAGCTGTCATACTGGGCATGCGCGGTGCGAATTTTCGTACGAAAATACGCAAAAACCGTCGTACGCTCGCCCGTCGGACACCAATTTCGTAGCTCTGGATCAGGCCCATTGTTTCATGTCTGGAGGTCAATCTGTATAATGTACAGGTGTTCCTAGTCTAGCTAGCAGGGTCAATTTACCTAACTAATCATACACATTTAATATTATATATTATCTATGTCTATAACTTGCGCACGCTATATGCGATCTTTTATTAAAATATTGCATCACTAACACAATATAAGAAGCTACACTGCAAGTCTAAACATGACAATATTATAACATTCTGGCGATGATTGGCGCATAATTGATGATTGGCGCCTCCTGTACATAAAAGAGAGCTTTAGTAACTTGAACCATGATGAATTTATTAAACATACATTGTGTTAGCATCAAAAGATGAACGAAAATCTATTTCATCAAATATATTCATAAGATTATAATGCCCGCAAATACACGCTGTTGCATACATGTGAATAGGTGCGTTTTCCCGCTCTTAGTGATCCTTTGTTCTTGTTCCACGCACAGATTATACTGAGTTCGATTTTCAATATATACTTAATAGTTTTTATTTATTTTTGGTTCCTACAGAATTTACAGATTAATTTTCAGACAAGCGAGAAACACAACACAAGGGATAGGTCGCAGAGGCAACCTGTATATAGCACACAAAGGGAGGACGAGGAGCCTACCTCAGCAAGGGAGAGCCACGCCTAGGCAGGGATGCAGTTGCCATAGGCAATCAATATTTTGTCAGTAATCCAACTGACACCATTATTTCGGCTGTATTTCAACAGAAGTCAAATTTGGCAAAATTTTGTGTACAATTCCACAAGTTCCAAATTCAACATGGTCCCGTTAAGAATGACAAAATTTACTTTCCCTGGTACCTGCTGTGCCCATGACATATATTTATTTTCCCAGTACCTGCTGTTCCCATGACATATATTTATTTTCCCGGTACCTGCTGTGCCCATGACATATATTTATTTTCCCGGTACCTGCTGTGCTTCCCCAGTTGGTAAGAGTTAGGAATATTAGACTTGATCCAGACCTACGTCCGCTTGTGTTTTTACGGCGGGTGTAAGCGTAAAAACAGCCTTTTGTACTTACTGCACATGCGCGGGTCAGATGTTACGCTCAAACTGTGCGTATGGGCCTTGATCGTAACAGCTTCGTATTTACGTTTGGGGGGCGTGCCTGCCATATGATTATGAAATTATGAACCAAGGGCGGGGTGAGGCATTTAAATCATACAGTATTAGCGTGCTAAGCGTCGTAACTACGCAATGAGCTTACAGACGCATGCGGTTACGCTCAGAAAAGTTAGGGTAGGTTTTGCTGAGCGTAAGAAGGCAAAAGTAAAAAGGGGAGTGCCGAGCGGAGTGCATCGGAGGTACGTCGGCGTAAATACCCTACGCACATAAGCGTTTCATGAGCGCAGGTCTGGATCAGGCCCATTGTTAGGTATCCTGGACCGTATTCACACCCAGGAAGCTCTGGCTTCTGCTGCGGAGATTTAGGAATGAACCTATTGTGTAGTAGGTTAATGACACAATCTTCATACCACTTAACTACGTAGATTGACCACGTGCTGTCTCGGGACATTTTTAAGAAGAGTGGGCGGGGAAAGGGATTTAAATGAGCTAGGGAGGGCGTGGAAAATACGCACAGTTACGTAAGGAAGCCTTATTCACTCATAAGTGCCGTTAGGCTCCTAAAAATGGGAGTGGGTTGTGGGGCTGGACGGGTGAGTTAGGTGCAGATCTGGCCGCACCTAACTCATTCTTACCTGTGAATAGGGTCCTCCGTGTCCATAATCCAACCATTTACTGCACAGAACTGTGTCCATACGAATACATATCTGCAGGAATCTTCTAAACATTGTCCCGTTTGCCTTATTAGCATGAAAAACCCCGCCTACAGCAAAGTCTTCCCCAGCGAATGGATCTCCATGAGTTCCGTCCTCATATAGATTCATTGCATAACATCTGCCACATGCATAAGCAGATGTTACAAGCAGGGGGGCTTCTGCAAGCAACTTGCATAAATCCCCTTGAGCTGTGAATCTGGCTTAGAGTTAGGAATTAGGGATAGGTCAGTAACTTGGGTTAGGGTTCGGAATTAAGGTTAGGGGACTGGATTCAAACCCCCTGTACATCTGCGAGAGAGGGGAGCGCACACCCCCTGGCACTCCCTTTTCTCGTGCGGGCTTTATGGCAGTTTACGCTGCCATAAGCCAGCATTAAATGTGTCATGCGGATCAGCGGTCAATTTCTGAATCCAGAGCTGGGTTAGGATTAGGGTTAGGATTATTGTAACGCAGAACAAAGTACATGTTGGCATTACAACATACCTCCCAAGTGTCCCGATTTCAGTGGGACAGTCTCTCTTTCGGGGGACTGTCCCGCTGTCCCACCCGTCTCACAACTTGTCCCGAGATCAGACTCTCGGGACAAAGTTGTTTTTTGTTTTTTTTTGTAAAGCCCTGCCGTGCAGTATATGCAGCAGGGCTTTACATCTCACTGTACAGGTAATACAGGGCTCCTATGCGGTCACTGCCATTCAAGAAACAGATTTGGTTCTACAGGGCTCCCGTAGGAGCCCTCTATTACCAGTACCGCACCACGTGACCTCAGATCAGACGGCGGGAGGCAGTGGCAGCGAGAGGCAGCATCGCGGAGGAAGGGAGAAGACACCAAAGGTTAGTACCAGAAGAGTTAAGGCTGGACATAAGGGGCAGACATGGAGACTGTACATAAGGTCAGACAATGGAGGCTGGACATAATGGGCACACATGGAGGCTGGACATAAGGGGCAAACAATGGAGGCTGGACATTATAAGTGGAAAACAATGGAGGCTGGACATATGGGGCAAAGAATGGAGGCTGGATATAATGGGCACACACAGAGGCTGGACAAAATAAGGGGCAAAGAATGGAGGCTGGACATTACAAGGAACAGACATGGAGGCTGGACATTACATTGGGCAATCAATGGAGGCTGGACATTACAAGGGGCACATATTGGAGACTGGACATTACAAGGGGCACATATGGAAGGTTGGACATAAAAATAAAGAGGCAGACATGGAGGCTAGACAAATAAATTGGAGAGCATATGGACTCTGGACATAATAATAATAATAATAATAATAATAATAAGGGGCAGACATGGAGCTAGGACAAATAAAGGGGCAGATATGGAGGCTGGACATATGAATCCTGGAAGAATAATAAGAGGCAGACATATGGATGGCAGGCCTAATAATAAGGGGCAGACATATGGATGGCAGGCCTAATAATAAGGGGGAGACATATGGACAGTTGTTAAATAAAAGGGCAGGCACTAGACCCTCTGGTCTGGGCGATGTAAGACACACCCACTTTCCCAGACACGCTCACTGGGTGGTACAAGACACACACCCTTTTACCAGCAAAATTTTGTCCCTCTTTTGAAATCTAAAATGTTGGGAGGTATGTTACAATATTCTGTCAGACAAGTGTTGTGGTATGTAACAGGAATCTGTACCAATCAGGAATCTGTACCATGTGGTTAAAAATAACGATAGCACAAAACATAGCCATTGCATGCCTTTCTGGGCAGACTGACGGCATGTAATGGGCACGGCATCAGCTATACCACTGTCAAACGGCAACCGCATGTTCTTGCACCTTGCGCTCATGACATACACTTCCAGCTTCCATGTGCTGCCCAGAATGGGAAACACCCACATTTTATAAGTCTGCATCCATCCTTTGACCCTATGAAAACTAGGTAGAGTTTATGGGGCTGATTCAGAGTTGCACTTACACCTTTTTTTTAGGTGCAAGTGTAGACCTGAGCAACACCATGTTGGACTGCAAGGGGAGGCAAATTTACATTGTGAAAGCAGAATTATATTTTAGCTCAACTCTGTTTCATAGATTGAACATAAAGCTATGCAGTATATGATTACTACGTGCAAAAGTAATGTATTTTCCCTGCATGTAAAAGATAAGATTAATTAGCTCACCTTACTTTGCAAAATGGTTTATCTGTACACTTACACCTGTTTTACCCTTACTCCCAAACTCTGAATCTAGGTCTATTTAGTGTATAGTAAAACAACACGCCGTAACTGGCTCTCAGAAGACCTCTAGGGTACGATGAACATGATATAGAACCATTTTTTTCCCCCTTTAAATAATAAGCTACAACCCAGTGGCAGAATTCCCAGAAACCATGAAGTTGATTGTCTCCGGGTGCCAGCCTTGAAGGGGGCACTTTCTCCTTTGTATCCAACAGTCCAGGGCCACCATTGAGCCTGTCGCTCATAGCATATAGGAATCACAGATTTTCTGCAATCCCGCAAGTAATCTGTGGCTCCTAGGTATGAACGGCAGGGCTTCAATGCCAGAGCTCACTGTCAGTTTCTATCCCTGCAGCTTGCAGTTGTTTCATCTGAAGCTACAGGAGGAGAGACCAATACCTTAAGCTTCCCGCATCCATTGGATGACATCAGTCTGAGGTCATCGCGCGCAGGGTAATTGGGAGATCAACATTTATCTTGTATACGGACGACTTGTATGGCGTTACACCAAGGCTAATAACCACCACCTATTTAGGGAAGCTGATTATGAAACTAAATCTAGCACTTGTTTTATCATTTGTGTTACACAGTGTTGTGTAATAAACTTGCTTTTTGGTTTTTTTTTAGATCAAAATCGCAAAACGATAATGAAAGGCTGCTCTACCGTGGGTCAGTGCTCGTCTACAAAACCCTGGTTGGATGTGCCCAACATTTCCGAGATCGAGTGTTGTGCAGGAAGTTACTGCAATAACTTCACTCGGGAAACTGCCCCTGCTGTTATCGTGACTCCCACCAGTAGTGCAGTTAGCGTAAACAAAGACATCAGACTCTTAGTTCTATATATCTGTTTAATATATGCATCAGTAAGACTTGTATCCTAACATTCCCCAGAAAGCACTGCAATAAGCTTGTACAGAGGAACTTTTATTTATAATGAATGCAGGGGGAACCCTGAACTTGGACATAAAATTGGACATTTAAACCTTCTGCATTTTTCCGCACTATTAGTTAAGGTTTCAGCCAGGAGCGTTACAATTTCAGAATGTCATCAAATAAATGGAATTACTTCCAAGGTGTATGTCTAGAAAGGAGTCACGTGGACCTCATATGAACTGTCTTCCCAACATGGATCTTCATTATGGATCTTTTATAGTATGCATAACAAGGGGTACAATATATCAACCAATGAATTTTAGACAGAGAATATTCTGGTTCCAATAGTCTTAATATCCGGATCTGTCACCACAACTGTAGCTACTAGATTTGGATAAAATGACTACCAAGGACTATTTACTCTTACGGTAATACCTGCTGAATTTAACTCATTAACAAATTTCAACCCATTTACCTAATAAATACCTGCTTTTAAGTTGTATTATTTATTCCAGAATGTTTAAAATACTTCTCACATGAGTACTCTTTACCCTATACCCCCTTTGGGTCTTCTGCTGATGAACTATGGCCTATACTCCATAGACAGCCCTCCACCATAACCATTTAAGACAAAATTATTTGCAGTGTTGCCCCTTTGGCTACGCTGGAAATGATTGAAATGTCTTGTCTCGTCATGCCTCCAGAAATGACCAAGTTTTTGTGTTTCTTTTTATTGTTTGTTTTTTTAATATACAGTAAACCCTTTTTAAAACTCCTCTTCTAAATTTCTTCCGTTATGTGTACAATCAAGTATATACAATTTTTGAGATAGATCGAAATTTATTAAAGAGTCCCCATATAGCAGTTAGCTGAGGGTCCTTCTCTAATTACATCTGACCGGATTCACAGATGTGTGTTTACTAAGTACGCGTTTTTACGCACGCATGTAGCAAGGCAACACCCATGACACTCCTCTAGCGCGGACGGGTTTTTGGTGACTTACACCTCCATAGGGCTCTCTTATCTCTACGTGTGTACTTACACGCGTGTGTTACTTCCGTACGTTCGTATCTTACTAACCGTGGGCCGGATCCAGAACTATGTCCGTCTTCCATAGACGGACGTAGTTCAATAAACAGTAGCTACTGCGCATGCGTAGTAGCTATTCTTTTATAGTATGCATAACAAGGGGTACAATATATCAACCAATGAATTTTAGACAGAGAATATTCTGGTTCCAATAGTCTTAATATCCGGATCTGTCACCACAACTGTAGCTACTAGATTTGGATAAAATGACTACCAAGGACTATTTACTCTTACGGTAATACCTGCTGAATTTAACTCATTAACAAATTTCAACCCATTTACCTAATAAATACCTGCTTTTAAGTTGTATTATTTATTCCAGAATGTTTAAAATACTTCTCACATGAGTACTCTTTACCCTATACCCCCTTTGGGTCTTCTGCTGATGAACTATGGCCTATACTCAGTAGACAGTCCTCCACCATGAACATTTAAGACAAAATTATTTGCAGTGTTGCCTCTTTGGCTACGCTGGAAATGATTGAAATGTCTTGTCTCGTCATCAAAAAACGTGAAATATGCCTCCAGAAATGACCGAGTTTTTGTGTTTCTTTTTATTGTTTGTTTTTTTAATATACAGTAAACCCTTTTTGAACTCCTCTTACTTCTAAATGTCTTCCATTATGTGTACAATCAAGTATATACAATTTTTGAGATAGATCGAAATTTATTAAAGAGTCACCATATAGCAGTTAGCTGAGGGTCCTTCTCTAATTATATCTGACCGGATTCACAGATGTGTGTTTACTAAGTACGCGTAATTACTCTCACGTAATTTCGAACGTACGGAAGACAACCACGCCCCTCCGTACGTATGTCCCTAAGTGCGATTCACAAGTCCGTGCATAAAGGACTTATGTGCGATGATACTACGTAACTTGCTTGGAAAAAGTTACTACACATGCGCAGTTAATCCGCTCCTAAAAAGTACCCAATACCCCAATGAGTTCCTAGTCCACATGTTGTACAGTATACCTAGTTTACTGTTACTTTATTTTCTTGTGTTACATGCTCACTTATTTTTATAAGTTGTTGCTGTTGTTTTTTGTACACTTGTCTTTAATTGTATATGTATAGAGTGAAATTATTAACTGGAATGTTGTTGTTATATAAAATGTTATTCCATGACACCATTGACATGGTAACATGATGGAGTGTTTTACATGCAGCAATGTTGGGATGCATGAAAGGACTGCACAGCTTACAGAGAAGTGAACATTTGCACCATAAGAAGTCTGTTTATAGATGGATTTGCCCTTATATTTATTTATTTTAAAAGGCATTTCCCTCTAATGGATAAATGACCAATTTCATGTGGTGTTCCGACTCACTGACCCACTTAAAAAAGTCTACTGTATATATTGCGGTCATTAGAATGCCCTTACTGTCATTTTAATACAAAACCGCTACCAATTGTGAGTACAACTGGTAGAAAAAGCACAGTGACTCAGTGAGCAGCACTTGTGTCTCATAGCTCTGAGGTCATGAGTTCAATTTCTGGACTAGGCCTTATCTGTGTGAAGTTTGTATGTTCTTCCCGTGTCTGTGTGGGTTTCCTCCGGGTGCTCCGGTTTCCCAGAGAGTGTATGTGTGTATGTGTTAGGGACCTTAGTATGTAGCCCCAATAGGGGCAGGGACTTGACAATTTGTGGCACTATATAAATAAGAGTTATTCATAATAATAACCTGAATGCTTTATTGAACCAATCATGGTGCTCAGAGTGTATGTATTCACTACTCATAAGGGAGGGAATTTTCCAATGTGAGTGTTCAAAAAAACAGCCAATTTGTAGTAGTCTGGATTTGGGCCGTTTCAATCCAATTTACCAAATTGAAAAGCAAGTTGTGATCTCTTGCAGTGTCCATGCATCCCCATAATGAAATAAAATATGTGTGCTCTGTATCCCTGCCTACCTGACTCACAACAGAAGGTCTATTACTGAAGATGAAAAATGGACACACACAAACAAACACACAGAACCAGAGTCTGAAAATAAGAAGACATCAGATGGAAAGTTACACCTGGGCAAAACCATGGTGAATTTCAGGGGGAGTCAAATTCAGGCCCATAACTAGAAATTGCACCAGGGGCAAAAACAGAAAATTGTGCCCCCAGCTTAAAAATGCCTCCCCACTTCAACATTGTGCCCTGGACGACCGCCCATATTGCCCATCGCTAGTTACGACCCTGGTCAAATAAATGTATTCGTATTGCATTGTAACTTTACTGTTCTGGGACCTTGGGCCTGATTCAGACCTCTGTGCATTTTCCAAGGTCGAAATGAGAGGGGAATGGAAAAAGCAAAAATGGGGCGTGGATGGGAAAATGTGGGGAGACAGAAGGAAAAAGTAGTACGAGAGGGGAAGGGTGTGGTAAAAAAAAAAAAGGGGAGTGACAGGCAGAGGAAGAAAAGGGAGGAGAAGGGAAGAGGGGAATAGGTAGGGAAGAGGTGAAAAAAAGAAACAAAGGAGAGGAGAAGGGATATGGAAGTGATAGACGTCAGGGCTAGATTGAGGGCAATGTGGGCATGGGGCTGGAAATTATCAATGGTCCACACTATATAGTATGTTTTGGAGGAGGATGACAGTCCCTGATATTCATCCTTATGCCAGTGTAGCCGACTCTCCCAGAATGACTGGGAGACTCCCAAAATTCAGGCAATTCTTCCGGTATCCCGGGAGAGCCGGCAAATCTCCTTGAGGATCTTTAAGTCCTGCCCCCCTGCCTGGCAACACTAGTATACTAGTATATAGCAAATTGCGTCATCAAGACCCGCCCCATCAATATTAAACCCAACCCCAAAACGAGTAACTAACAGTCAAGAGGTGGAGCTTAATAACACACTTTGCATAAATCACATATGCAGTGTGTGGGGGCCTATTTTCAGATGGAGGCCTGGGACTGTAGTTCCATTAGCCCTATTGTTAATCTGGCCCTAATAGAAGTGGTAAAGGAAAGGAAAGAGGTAGGGAAGAGATAGAAAAGCGAAGGAGAAAGGGAAGAGGTGGAAAGCGGAATAAAAGAGGGAACGGAAGGATAAGCTTATCTCAGTTAGGGAATGTCATGCACATAGTGAACATCTCCCTGCAGAATAGGCACCTGTTCTGAAGCAGATGTGGAGGGCGGTGTCCAGTCGCCTTAAAACCCATAGATGACAAATTTAGCCGGCAGCACTAGTAAGTCATATGTGTTTGGATGATTGGACATTGACACATCCAGCTGATATAACATCATATATTCTCTGCCTTGCAGCTCTATTATACCAGTTGGTTTGCATTTACTTTTGTAATATTTTCAACTACCTTGACAAGCACATTCCTGTAGCGCTTGTATGACGTAAAGGCGATGGGTGTGAGTCCCTCATCACACAGTAACTGGTAAATGTAATTGCTACATTCTTGCTAGAACCCTGCAAGCACAAGACTCGGCATCATAAAATGTTCTCGCAATCATTTATGAGGCGTACAAAGGCAATACTATTTTTCACATTTTTGCAGCTTATACATATATATAGTCTTTGTTCTGGGAGCACTGATTGTTGTCATAATGGTACACGCACATCCTTTGCTGTCTCCATTACCAAACTAAGGTTTGTGGGGGCCTCTGGGCAACTAACTTGTGGGGTCACCCTTAACACCTTGTGGGTTACCCCTTGCCGGGAGAAATTGATGTTTTCTTGTGCCTTGGTTACTTCTATCCATCAGCGGATCCAGATCCAGTCCATGTGGGTAACTCCTTGCCGGGAGAAATTGAAGTCTGCTTGTGCCTTGATTGCTTCTATCCATCAACTGATTCAGATACGGTCCATGTGGGTAATTCCTTGCTGGGAGAAATTGACGTCTGCTTGAGCTTTGGTTGCTTCTATCCATCAGCTGATCCAGATTCGGTCCATCTGGGTAACTCCTTGCCGGGAGAAATTGACGTCTACTTGTGCCTTGGTTGCTTCTATCCATCAGCTGATTCAGATCCGGTCCTTCTGGGCAACTCCTTGCCGGGAGAAATTGACGTCTGCTTGTGCCTTGGTTGCTTCTATCCATCAGAAACAGAAAGGGAAAATGAGCCTTAGGTGCTATATATGCAGTCAGCTGTGAGGGAGGATTTTCTGCAATTCCTCCAGAAAAAAGCAAGGAAAAAACACACAAGTGTGATCACAGCGAGGAGAATGAATTAAAAATATATATATATTTCTAATTGACTAAATTCAATAGGCGGCAACCAAGTGGGATTTAATGAACAATTGATATTTTTAATAAAGACTAAACAAACAATAAAACAATAAAAAACAACAGTACATTTTATAAAAGTTGAGTATATAATTCAACGGATGTATATCGAGGTAAGTACTTAGCAGAAATGAAAAATACAGCTGTCAGTTCTCAGTGGATATTATTGAAAACAGTCTTTTATGAGAATCGGCTCATATATTGTCCCAAATAGATTCTCATAAGCAATTGTTATATGAGATATGGGAAAATGGCAATGTTCTAATGAAATCAGATCTCCACCAGGCAACAGTCAATAGCAGAAGTAATCTTATGTATAGAAATGATATTACCCTGTCCCTTGGGTTGAGCCATGGGAAAAGGTGATCTGCGTTATGGCTGTCAGCCTCCGTGTCTCACGGGTTGTATGATCCAGTGGAATTTCCACAGTGTGGTTCACGTTCTCCTAGGACAGCAGTCCTGAGCAGGGTGCTCCAGTGTCGCCTCTGTGGTGGAATCGGCATGCCGAGAGCTATTCGGAGTTTAGAGGAAAGGAGTATAGCTCCACCGAGCAATATCACTATTAGGTAGCCGTATAAGATAAAGTGCACGTGCAAATGCTGAAAGTAACCATCCATAATAGCTCAGAATGAGGTAAATGAAGCTTCTATCCATCAGCTGATCCAGATCCGGTCCATCTGGGTAACTTCTTGCCGGGAGAAAGTGGCGTCTGCTTGTGCCTTGGTTGCTTCTATCCATCAGCTGATCCAGATCCGGTCCATGTAGGTAACTCCTGAGTGGGTTGCGTACAATCCAAAGGCACATTCAATTGTGAGTACTTCTGTCTGGTTCGGCTGTGGATTGGGTGCAGTTGTATGAGTATCCCCTTACTATACATTGACTATGTGCCTGCATTTCTTCCCTACCACAAAACGCCTTTCAGAACCCAAGCGGCCACAGCTCAACTTGAGTTTGGGTCTGAATTGGGTGTGATCGTGTGAGAAGGCAAAAATCAATGCAAAATCACACTAACATAATGTACTCTCCATGAGCTGCCATTTGTTTCCATCTGGCCCCAATGACTTCAGCTACTATACATAGCTTGTGGCACGCAGGTGTTTGTGAATAACTCAAAACTTGTGGGGTTGCTTATGGATATTGATATTTTTTGAGTGACATGCTTTGATTTGTCTAATAAGGTTTAACAAAATTTAACAATCATTTATTATACATTTACAGGAATACACAGGTAACAGATATTTCATTAGTTCATTCAGACAAAGACCTTTCCAATATGGCTGCTAACACATGTTACTCAAGATGGCTTACAAGCACATGGCATTTCACATTATCTAGCAGACAGATATAATCAATTTAAGGGTGTTTAAATAAGAATGCATATTAGAGAAGAATAGTAGTTTAGAGAGAATAAAGATTAGATAGAGAGAGATCTCCCAGTTACCTCATTGCCCCATGAGACCTTGCCTTCAGATCACCTGGAGAACCCCAGCCAGCATGTACCTCCTAGCCCTTACATCTTGAAAACCTCCACACCTTGCCCCTTCCAGATACAAACTGAACGTTTTGAATGGAGTTTGTCCCTCACTAGAACTTTTCTGAACTATGATTGGTTAACCTGTTTGAGATGGGAATAGACCCCTTACTGTGCTAGAACCAGTATTGGGGGAGGAGAGGCTTCTCCTGATCAAAGAAGGGAAGACTTTATTACTGCTAATTACCATATCAATAGTTAACTCTGTCTTTGTCTAAAATACAGGTATAATGGAAAAACTTAACAGATTGCATAACATATATATATGACATATATTATTATATTATTATTTATTATGTATATATCTATATTCCGGTTTCCACATGCTCCATATCATCCCCTTGTTATCTGCCTCTGAATAGCTTCTCAATGGTGTGTTTGGGTTATGTATTTCCTTGAGGCAGTCAAGATATTTATTAGCTATGTAAAATATAAGTGTTACGATTTATTATGAGAACAGATCACGGAAGTGGTGAGGGTTATTGCAGGATGACACTGATGGAACAGGAATGCAACACAGGAATATGCAGATAAACTACCAACAGCTGACTATGTCACTCACAACATGCATTCAAGAAATAACCACACGGACAACAATATGGCTTTAAAAAGGGGGCATAGATTTATGAATTGATAAATTAGAAGACTATGAATTTGAACATAAACAAGGTGGAGCTGAGAGGCAAACTATAACAGAGGACAGGAATCCCCTGTCCTCGGCA
>WWET01000439.1:51917-67902 GCA_011038615.1 Limnodynastes dumerilii | reverse complement strand
CAGCTCTAAGGGGTGTGTCTGCCCTACACCATACCTTATACCCTAACCTAATGCCAGATATTGCTGACAACCCCACTGCTACCGCCAACCTAAGCCCTGAAATGAAAGCAGCATGTTAAAACAATTTAAAGGGAGGGAGGGAAGAAAAATCCTTAAGAGGCTGAACCACTTCCTGTTTGCCTTTAAATACCCCAATATGAGCCCAACCCCTTCACTACCTTTACTAACCCTGATTGGCTAACTTATAACTCCATTATGTCTGGTGTGAATGCCTAGCAGCCGCTAGGCATTCACACCAGGTATGCAGGTATAGTTAATCCACAGGGTGTATGCAGTGTGCCTGGTATAAAGCAGGGGCACAGCAACCAACCCACTGCCCCACACATTTACTGTGCTCACTTAGACCAAGAGCTGTTTGGTAATCAGAGCTGCAAAGCCACCAGGTGCCATAGCAATCACACCCATTGCACCCCTATAGTAAAGCCCTTACAGCACAGTTAGGTATCCCCCATTCCACATAACAGCATATTCATAAAAACAAACCCTAAGTTATTCATGAGAAACACGGGTGCACACGGAGCCCATCATCCTACTACCAGCTGTTATCCACATAGATTTTCTCTTATAGGATCCTATGACCAGAAACTCTGAACGTACTTACAAGCCTACCATCATCAGCGTAACTACGGACGTGCTAGACATATAATTACGCTTCGGAGGCGGGGTGAGGCATTTAAATCGTACAGTATAGGTGTGTTTAGGCGTGTAAGTAAGTGCAGCCATTATGGCCGACAGCAATTACGCTTGGAAAAGTTAAGGTAGTGTTTGGAAAGCGTAAAATGGCAAAAATATGTACGACTCGGGAGTGCAGAGTATTTACGCTACACGTTGAAACGTAACCCAAACGTAGGTCTGGATCTGGCCCTTTGTAACTAACTGCAATAAAATGCAATGTTTTAAGATTGCAAACAAAATACATAGTAAAACACAAAATAACAAAAAAATAATAACAAAAATAGTACAATAATAAATGATAAATCGATGAGTATCAATGGTAATTCCACAGATAATGTGCTGGTATGGTTGAAACTGCAAAATAAAACACAGAAACATCTGAATAATAGCACTGATACCCCGTTCACACTGAGCCAAAAACCCGGGACTTTGCCGGGGCAAGACCGAAAATCCCGGGTCTAGTCTCAGTGTGAACGGTCACACCCGCGTCGACCCGGGTAGAGAGCCCCGGCAATCAGACACGGGATTTAACGAGGGGTAATTCCCGTGTCTGACCCGTGTGGCCCTCAGTGTGAACGGTGCGACCCGGGTTTTTTGTAACACGGGTCGCACAGAAAGAAGCTGATTGGAGGGAGAGAGACGCCTGGACATGACGCAATCAGTATGCTGCGGATAAAGACGATGAAGGAAGCAGCAGTCATGGCTCATTGGAAAGATGAGGAGGTCCGTGAGCTTCTAGCCATTAGGGGTGAAGAGGAGATCCGCAAACAGATTTCAGGGACTGTAAGGGATGCCACAGTCTACACCAATATTGCAAAGATCCTTACAGAGAGGGGAATAAAGCGCAGCCAGCAGCAAGTGGTGAATAAGCTCAAGGCCTTAAGGAAACAATACTCCAAGGTCCATGACCATAATATGAGGAAGAGTGGTGCAGCCAGGAAGAACTGGCCATTTTATGACCAGTGCAACATGGTCTTTGGGAACAGTGCCCTTGCAAATCCCATTTCATTGTCATCCTCCAGTAGTGCCTCAGCGTCCACCATGCCATCAACAAATGACACTTCATGTCCTTCATCTCCGCTCCTCATTGATGATTCGCCTGCAGAGGCAGAACAAAGCGAAATGGATTCCACAGCAATGACAGAGGACAGCATCACCAGTATCGGCGAAGAATTTCCTGATTCACAGGCCTTATCCGCCACTCCTTCGCCGTCAGTTCCTGATTCTGAAAGACAGCATGAAAGCAGAGCATTACGTGCGAATAGTGAGTATTTTATTCAATGCAATATGTTTTACCGTAGCATAAAGGATTCATTATTATGTCAAACTTTTTTTTTTTAAAAAGGGTAAAATTAGCTCATATAAATAATGTAAATCTGTTGCAGTATGCAGCAAGTGTGCAGAAGGAAGGAGGCCTAAAGCACTTGACCGCTAACAAAACTGCCATTTACTGTTACGCCAAATTTCACGTGCTGCACAGGGCATAACGTGCATGCTGCAGCATGCTTTAATGTTACATAATGGTTTAGGGAAACCATATTGTAAGGTACATGCACACAATTGTTTTGTTTTTTGTAATTAACCTTTTTTTTTCTGTCTTCCCTCTTTAGTTTACAATGTTCCAGCACGAAAGAAGAAACTATCGCGTGTTGAACAGGCTTCAAAAGCTATGTCCACTCTTATGGTAGACCAACTAAAAGAAATGGATTTGGCAATGTCTACTCAAGAGGATGCCCGTATGCAGCGCTTCTTTGAGCATCAGCAACAACTCCAGCGCAACTTCATATCAGAAATAATGGGCATGCATGAGCGAATTAACAGGGAGAACAGAGAGAGCCAAATGTATTTTCTGGATCGCCTTTGTTCAAAAGTTGAAGCCATTAGTCAACCCCAAACTAGTTATAACAGAGGTCCCAATGTTTTCCTACCCCAACGTTACCCATCACCAATGCATAGTCAAGGGGCAGACTACGTAGGTGCTCAACACCAATCTGCTACAAATTGTGAATATATGGCGTCCCATCAGCGCCCTGAGTACCCACCTGGTCCCCCGCCAAATGATTTCCCAGCTGAACATCAAAAACCTGAATACAGGCACTTCCAACAGCTGTAATGAAAGCGCTGTTACATTTAAACAAAATTTTTCTTTATGTTAAGATAGGGGTGTAAACTACTGCTGTAAACACCTTTAAAAAGTTTACCTGTTCGTTTTTCAGCTAGTTTCATAGCTGCCTGTTTTGTTATATTTAAAAAATTGTGAAAATGTTTCATGTTGCACTTATTGTATTTTATATTTTGTATGGGAAAAAATACAAATTTTGTAAAAAACAAATACCCTTTATTAACATATGAGTAAATATGTTTTTGAACAACAACAAAACAGAGTCAGTCTATTATTTAATAGCATACATATAGCACCTAAAGCAATTCATTCAGGTTGGCAGTGAGGGTTGCCCGAATGCGTTCTACACTGCTGTTGGGACGGTCAGACTCTGAGGACACCGGTGTAACCCCACATACATCAGGGTCCTGGATGTTCCACTCTGGCAGAAAATGTTCTTTCTGTATTTCACATATATTGTGAAGTATACAGCATGCTGCAACAACATGGGGCACAAGCTTGGTATCTATATCATTGCGTTTCAATAAACACCGCCAACGTCCTTTAAGGCGCCCAAAAGCATTTTCCACCACCATTCTTGCAGAACTCAGGGTATGTGTATAGCGCACTTGTTCAGCTGACAATTGCAGGTGCTGGGTGTAACCCTTCATCAGCCAACGCTTCAAAGGGTATGCTGCGTCACCGATGATGTGTACCGGTATTTCCACACCACTCACAAACAGTGATTTCTGTGAACACAAAGAAACATTTAGTATGCAGAACAATATATAACCAGCCACCATCAAACACCACCACACCATAACATTTTTAAATAACTACCTCTCTAGGGAACAACCAGCCGTCTTGCTTCTCCTCTGCTGTCAGATATAGATCCGAGTTAGCCAGAACTCTTGCATCGTGCGACCGCCCAGGCCAGCCAATGAAGACATCTGTAAAACTGCAATGCATATACACAAAGGTTAGCATTTCATTTGCATTAGGTTAGACATGACTATTCACATTACATCAAAGTTTAATAACTAAACATACTCACCAATAGCTGTGATCTACTACTGCCTGCAGTATGATGGAGTGCCAGCCTTTACGGTTGTAGTAATCGGCATGGTTGTCTGTGGGTGCAATGATTGGAATATGTGTACCATCTATGGCACCTGCACACTGTGGATATCCCCTCCGTTTGAAACCTGCGATGGTTTCATCTAGGCGACGTCCAACAGGTAAGGAGATAAACCGCTTGTACAGACTTTCCACCAATGCCTTTGTTACTTGATGTACAAGAATGCAAACCGTGGATCTCCCAAGTCCAAACAAACATGCAATTGTCCGGTATTCTCCTGGGGTGGCATACCACCAGATGACAACCGCTAGTCTTCGCTTGGGGGAAATAGGTGTTCTGCAGTTGGTGATCTTCTTGGTAAGTGCAGGTGTGATAAGGTCCAGCACATACTGAAAGGTACCACGAGACATACGAAAGTGTGCCATCCACTCATCATCATCATAAGCTTCCACCCTGGCCCAGAAAGCATCTCCATGACTGTGATCTCTGGACCACATTCTTCTGTTACTCCGTGTGCTCAGTAACATAATGGAGGATATACTGGACTTGATGAAAGCTCTCCTCCTGCGCCTGTAATGCCGTAGTCTAGTCTCCCTATCAGCCATGAATTGCTCTATCTGCCTCTGAAATCCGCAGTGTGCAATAAAGCACAGTGTTAGCAGCTGCAGCAAGCTCTCCTTTGCTGTGTTAAACATCACAATAGCACAATAAAGCACTAGCTCATGAGTCAACACACCTCGTTCGTCAGCCATCTTGCAAACAATGAGTCAGAACACCACCCACTTTAAACATCATCATTGTGTGCCAAAAAGCATAGTCCCCTTTAAATGACATACTATTCTGTTATCCTATCACAGCACTTAAAATGAATGATTGACATTAAAGCCAGGGCAGACCCGTGTTCAGTGTGAACGGCCCCGACCCGCAAATTTGCCGGGTCGCGGCTGCAGTGGGAACGGGGTTTCCCCTGCTTTTTTGCTTCGTGCCCCGGCAAAAACCCTGCTTTAAAAACCCGGGTTTTTGCCGGGGCGTCAGTGTGAACGTGGTATTAGGGAGAAAACGCAAGATGACTGCAAAGAGGCACACACAATTCTAATAGGTAGGAAAAGTCTGATAACTCACAGTTCATTAGTACATCAATCACTGATAAGGTAAAAAGCCAGATCAATATTATCTGAATACCCAAAATCAAATGACAAACGGAGCACAGGTAGCTCTGTATAATAGCGCTAAGGGGGAAAAGACACAGCATAACTTCAAAACAGCAAGCACAACTCTAATAAATATGAAAAGTCTGATAGCTCACAGTTCCTGTGGAAACAGAATTTATAATTTAATAATAAAGTATAACATCATTAGTGACTTCTGCTTAGCTTGAGATCAAAGACCGCAAAAGTGCGGGAAAATGTGAACGCAAGCGCACGCAATCGCGTACGCTAATATGCGAGTTCACGCTTTCGCTGGCTTTTATTACAATTAAAATATTCCACTTTACATTTGCATTTAATAAACACAAACACACAGAGCTTGTCCCTATTTAATGTCTGTTTTCGTTCATATTTACTAAAACTGTGTCTTATCTCCATAAATAGAGTAATCAGCGAAAGACCGCAGAACAGCGTGTGAATGGACTATGTACGTCATGTTTATAGTCATAGGGTAGATTAAATCATAACCAATATTGTTAGCTAGATGCTGATAAGACCGCATGTTAGCGGTAATAGTTTGCGCAGTGCAAAGGTTTAGATTAATATCTGAATGTATGAGTAAAGGAAGTAACAACGACCCCCCTGGGAGAAGAACAAAGGAGGATCCAGGACCAATGATGAACCAGGAAACACAGGTGGATTGAGATCTCTCCAATCAAGCTGAAGTGCGGTGACCTCTTTCATCTATAGACAATAAAAGGACACTTTGATGGACATTTGGTCTCTTTTTCCCTGAGAAGACTTCTGGAGTGATAGTCTTGCCTTCTAGTTGGTCGCACTGCGAATTGTAATGATTGACGCTGTACCTTGCCATTAACCTGTTTCTTGCCGAGTAAACACGTTTTTGTAAGTTTGAACGAATTATCGCTTATGTGCTATTTTTCTTCCAGTGAATATTCGCGTATAATTGCGTACTGCCGCACAGGCTATTTTTGGCGTACACGGACTTCACATTCCTTTGTACATAGATCACCGGTAATGGAAAGAGTACTAACCTAAATTTTTTGCTCTAGTATAGATAAAGGTAGGGACAGAGGAATAATATCTGTTAAAATAGAGTCTTGTTTTAAAATAAACCAATTCATTATAATTACCCTCTCGAAATCCCTATACCTAGAGTGATAATTGTGTAATAAAGGTGGCTTTATAATTAAATTCCTGTGGAACTTCTCTGGTTTTTAGTGCAAGTAACATTTCCTGGTTTCTAGTCTCACTTCTTCCATAGTCCTGTTCAGAAGAACTTCATCGTGCCCATTAGCAACAAACATATCCCTCACAAAAACAGCTTATTCTATAAAGCCAGACTCCACTGTACATTTGCGTCTGAGTCTTTGAAATTGGGAGTTAGGGATATTGTCTAACTCCCCATACACACACTACAGTTTTTTAAAGGATGGATGACCTGGATGGAGGAACATTTTTATTGCCAATCAGCCTGCATACACAGTACAGACGATTTTCGGTTGAGCCTTCAGTACTGAATGGCTTCATCATTTAAATTAAACTTTTTAAAAGATGTGATCTAAAGATTTTCTGTACTTTGCAACGATCAGGCATGACACAGTTTACACACTTGTACGATATCGTTTAAAACACTCCTTTCTCAGGTGTTTTGAACAATCTTTTTGTATCTTTTTCTGTTTTTCAGACCGCATTTATGCAATCTACGTAAGAAAAAGATACGTATATTACGTTATAAAAATTACTACGCATGCGTAGCAGTAAAAATCGCTAAACACCTGATGTAATTGTTATATGTCCGGTACTCTTAACACAGGCCTTGCAGTTTGATTTAAATGGCTATTCCCTCCCACCATGTATACCTTGTACACATGGTGAGTGGACCCGCCTCCCGGGTAGAGAATGAATTCCGTGCAGAATGCGGTATCGGATGGCTGCATTCCGCACAGAGTTTATTTACACTGCTCATGTGCAGTACATAATTACAGGCTATTTCCCTACCTGACATATGGAATTACCCTGACGTTATGTCAGGAACCGGCCCTATGCTAAGAATCTTGTAGTGGTGTTGATCTTATAAAACTGCAGACAAAATAATCACAGAAATTCTGTAAATTTCAGAGCGTAGAGATTATAATAAGCCATAGACAATATAAGATGAGCATTGACGCATTTCGTTCAATAAGAAGTTTCTCAACAACACATATCCAGCACAAACCAATCAATTGTCTCAGATAACGCTAGTTACTTTCCACCTGTGTCTCTCAAGAAGCAAGCCATTATGTTTAATATGAGATGGATTTCTAATTCTATATTATCTCCAAAATAATGTGTGACTCATAAAGGATCAATACAAATAAATATATACCACGTGATTTTTTGCCTTGACGGTGGCTGGTGGCTTATCTCATATTTGTACAAATATGCATAACGAACATTTCTGTGTTTTATTTTACAGATAGAACAGTATAGTTTGTTACTGGTTTATGGCAGTGTGCTGGGGCAATTTTTCCCTTTGTTTCTGTGGCTAGCAGGTTAACCCCCTGCCTTTCATGCACCTGTTTAACATTCACCTAATAAATTGATTGAGCAACTTCCATTCTGGTTTGACTCATAAAGGATCAATACAAATAAATATATACCACGTGATTTTTTTTCCAATCACTCAAACAATTAAAAACAACAACAACAACAAAATAATAATAATAATAATAATAATAATAATAATAATAATAATGCCCCGATTCATACCTAAGAGTAAGGCCCTCGCATATGTACCTAAATATACACGTGGGCAAGATCAGTTAGAGCTATTCAGAGATGCTACAAAATGTACAGACAGACAGTTCTCTAAGTGCGTGGATTTAAGCATTTCCTTATTGTGAATCACACGGAGGCCATTTAGGTACTTAAAGTTAATCAGCATTCACTCAGCTGCAACTAAACATCAATGTTGATTAACAACTCAAAACTTCTTTATATTTATCTCTACACTATTATCTGACTATTAAATTAATTTGGTGATTGTTTTTTTGCTAATATAATAATGCCACGTTTTGCACCGTATTCACAGCTAAAAAGCTGATGCTTCTTAGGTGCGTCTTGCTCCGTATGGAGCCACTGTGCATGCGTAGTCATATAGACTACGTAATCTGCGTAGTGGGTTCCGTTTTTAAAGACCACACATAGTTTTTAAGGTAAGAGAGGGCGAGTCGGGGGTTGTTATGTAAAGTGGGAGGGAGGGCTGGGGAATCTACTTTCGTATTTGCCCGTCTTAAGAGTTAAGCACTTAAAAAGGGGGACGGAGTGGGGGAGGGGAGCGGGGCCGTTTCCTCCCAGCCATTTTCGAACTGGCTGGGATTTCGATTGAATATGCCTCGATGAGGCATAACAATCGATCCACGGAGCACTGAGGTTTCGTTGCTCTGAAAGGTAAGGAAAAAAGTACCCTAATCCTTCCCCTAATTCTAACCCTAACCCTCCCCTCTCATTACCCTAAACCTAACCCTCCCTTCCCCGCAGCCTGACCCTAACCCTCCATCTCCCGCAGCCTGACCCTAACCCTTCCTCCCCTGTAGTCTGATCCTAACCCTCCCTCCCCTGCAGCCTGGTGGCAACGGCGATATTTTAGAATCAGAATGGGTGAGTATGCTGATCAGTGTACTCACCCATTCTATAAATAAACATTCTAAAGCAGGGAGTATTCGAAATAGGGACATCCGAAAAGGAACACACAAAGATTCTTTACTTACTTAAGTATGAATCGGGGGCCAATTTTGTTAGTGGTAGCAATTTAAAGCGTTTTCCACTCTGTGCTAGTGGAAAATGACTGCGAATGGTGAATGTATGTCTATGAGGCCTCTGGCTTCCGAGCTAGAAGCCTTTCCTAAAGCGGGACAGGACAGGCATCGTGTGCATGGTTGGAAGTATGCTAATCGTACAATAAGGGTTTGGTTAAGCTATGATTTTGGCCTTATTTTCCATGAGGCCTGTGCATAAATGTTAAGGTAGGGATCTACAATCGCTGTGTGACTGCCACTGTGGCCAGAACTCCCAATAATACTCAATATAATAAAATATAAAAACGATGAAAATTTTTTTCTAGAAGCCCATTGCATTGACTGTATTATCTGTAAACACATCTAGTGCGTTTAATTCAATGGCAGACAACTGTGTAACTTCAAGAGCCAGTGATGAGAGTAACTGCTGCAATGTGCAAATGGGTGCAGATTAATTTAATATTTTTCAAGCAGGGAAAATTGTGATTTTGCCTATTGCACACAAATATTGAACAGCTTGGTTTTAAATTTCCTTTATCTAAATCTAAATAGATATATTGGTTTATTTAATTCACTTTATCTACTGATTTCCATCATTCTATCGTTGGTTTGAGTCCCTAAGCAATATAAAAGTGTGTAGAAGGATGCTTGACATATTCCAAATCGTGCACAAGATGGCGCTATTGATCAAAAATAAAGCAATGTTTCACAACTGGCACAGTCCTCACCCTAGTAAATTTGTAAGCAGGATTTAAGGGGATTGTAGTTGTATGTGTAAATGAATGAATGGGTTAAGGATTGTGCCAAGATAGTGAGTCAAGGAAAGAGCTGCTACAGGGTCCAGAGGCCACTCCCCCTGCATTGTAAGCAGGCTGTCGGGGGCTAACAATTTAAAACAGCGCTCAGTACTCCATGCAGGGCTGTAACTAGGGGTATGCGTATGAGGCGGCCGCACAGGGTGTAAATCTTAAGGGGGCACAAGTAAGTTACTATTTATGCTTAAATTTGCTTGGAATTCAGGGTTAGGGGGCACCGTTTTTCCTTTTTGCCCCTGGCGTTAAAATTTCTAGTTAAGGCTCTGACTCCATGAATGGCAGCGGTAACACCCAGCTCTGCCACCCAGTCCAAACTGGTTCTGCCTAGATCCCACCCATCCAGATTCAGGTCCCACCTCCTTGCTATGGAGCCTGAGTTTGTCACCTTCTGCCCCTGAATGTGGAGGGTTAAGACTTTAGACTGGGAAGTTGGCATGGGAAGTCCTAGCATGCTTTGTCACGTATCTGTTATGCCTATGCTCTAACTTTGGGACCTGTAGTTTCAGAACACCTGGAGTGGCCTGGTCTGCAGTCAGTAAGTAAGGATCTGCTATAGACTGCGTTAGGGCAGCCCAATAAAGACAACCAGTCACACAAGTCTGTATAAGGAATTGGAGCCTCTAGGGGGTGTAATTGTAATGGCAATGATTGAATACTCACCTGAAAGTCTAGATATTCAAGCACAACAGGGCAGATCCAGACCTACGGCCGCTGTCGTTTTTACGGCGGCCGTATGCGTAAAAATGGCATTTCTGCCGTTCTGCGTTCGATTTTTCAGGGTGCCCTGGATCGCTTTACCTACACTGTAGTTACGGACAAAGGGGCGGAAGGCAGGCGGGGGGAGGGAAATTAGGAAGGGAGGGCTGGGTTAGGGGGTTACGATTAGTTTCCTGGCATAATTACCCACTGTTACACTGGCTGAAGGTAGCCTTCAGCCGTCGTAACAGTGAGTAAATACGCTGGGACAGGGGGAGTGTCGGGGGGAGTGCTTATGAGCTACACTGGCCGTACTTACAAATGGCACAGCGTAGATCTGGATCAGGCCCAACTTGTATAACAAAGAATTTATTGTGTTTCTTATTTTTTTCTCATTTATTTTGCTATTATCCATGTTTAGGTTGTATACACCAGGCCACCATCAGGGGGGGGGGGCACAGTCGGAACTATTGTCCCGGACCCAGAGCTGATGGGGCCTGCGATGCTCACGGGTCGAGGTTAATGGTGGTCCTCGGCGCCTCGCCTCATATGTGAAGTCACCACTGACGTCATGTGGGGACGGTTCCCGGGCCCGACTATTTCTGACGGCGGCCCTGTGTATACGAGCCAACACAACTGTGGACTTGATCCAGAGCTGCGTTTCCGTATGTTTTTCACTGCCGCCCACCCGACACACCCTAGTGCATCACTTCCACCATTTTTCATTTAAAAAGGGGGTTCAATTAGGTTCCTATTCTCATAACAATTTGCAGAGGTTTTCGACCAATGATGCAGCCGCCAATCAGCTGGTGGCTGTAACATATTCTAAATAGGGCCAGCCAATAGAACTGTCCAGCAAAACAGAATAAACAAACAAATAAATGATAAAAAGGTAAAGTCCATAAAGTGCCAGACGTGTGCATAAGCTGATCCTAACGTCCAGGAGGACCCTACAACCTCCATAAGCAATATGTGTAAAGAGGGACGACGTTAGGGTACGGTGCTAGGTCTCTAATTTATACCAGGGTTGCCGACTGTCCTGGAATATCAGGGAGACTCTCAAAATTTGGGCAGTTCTCCTGGTGTCCCGGGAGAGCCTACAAATCTCCCGCAGAGGGCTTTAAGGTCATGGTTTTAAGCAAACCATGGCCTCAAGTCCTGCCCCCCCTGCCTGGCAACACTAGTATTCCTAGTGATATTAGGGGCAGAAAGGGACTTGATGACACAATTTGCATCATTAAGCCCTCCCCCCCATTGTTCGTAAAACAAAAAAAACAGGTAATTGATAGTCAGGGGTTTTGCATAAATTGCGCTGTTAAGCTGCCCCTTTGCAGCCATCTGTGGCTTCCCTCCGGGATCTTTTGGAGGAAAGCTATGAAAGGTTGTCAATCCTGGGGAAATCGCCAAGATGATTGATAGGACCACAAGCTATTACCCTTCCTCCAGCACTGCTTATCTACGCTTTCTTCAGCGTTTACTCTGACTAACAGCCTTTGCTTCACTGAACCATCCTGAAGCTGACTGTGGTTTACATCTAACCCTGGGTAGGATTGCTTGGGGCTAGTCTTGGCCAGGCTCTTATATTTGTTTCAGTATTTATGTGTTTTATGATATATGTTTATTAAAAGACTGAATCTCACAGTATTTTTTCTCTTTTTATGTGTGATGAACACATGAATACGGCTCCTGAGGAGGTTGTTTAAGACACAGGAAGATTTGAAAGAAATCACTATATGGAACAATTATGATCACTTTGCCAGCAATCAGTATAGGACAGGTATGTACCATAACGTTCTTCCACTCTACACATAGGACATAGATAACTGGAAACAGTGACAAAGCTGTATTATTGAGGTGAAACAATAAACAGGTGCATTATTCCAGTATACGACAATTATGTGGTTACTAGACAGAAAGCATTTCCCTGTTGTGTATCAGAGCATGTTCCGCATGTAATAACATGTATATGCTTTACATATGACGTCTTCTCTTCTCCTTTCTATATCCAGTCATTGTTTCTGGAAACTCACTCGAGTCTTTCATAGCTTGGAAGTCTACGGTAATTTCCTAATTACGAAACTTGATACGAGGCTAAATCCTCACAAAGGCTGCAAGTAAAAAAAAAACTTGTTCTGTGATGGAAAATAAAGTAAAACATGACTTTGTAGACAAGTGCGGAGATTCAGCCCCACTGCAGCAATATCCAAATCATTTATTGCACTTCAGATTGCACCAGAGCTGTCCTGAAGGAGGAGACGTCAGGGTGGTCAGACAATTTCTGGGGGCACCAGGTGTGTCAGTTAAACACTTGAGAAGCTTGAACTCCCATGTATCACAATTGTATCGTCACAAAGATGAAAGTGCAATATTTAGAATGTTGTTTCGTTGAAGTATTGTACTTGCGTTCAAGGCGTGATTTCCAATCCTCAAAGCACAGAGTCTAGATTCAGTTCATTATTGTATTGTTGTAAAATGAATTTATAGTTCATAGTGAATTAAATACTCAGGATCGGGTCCTGACTTAAGGGCATAGGACCTGATCCAGACTTAATAACGTTTTACGCACGCGGCATGCATAAATCTGGCTGTGGAAACGCGCGTGGCAGATGTTACGCATTATAACACTGATCGTATGTAACTCTGTACAATAGGGCGTGACATCCCAATGCAAGCTGATTACACACTTTGTGGGAGGAGGGAGGCATGTAAATTGTACAGTATGGGCTGAGTTCAGCACTTACATATATGACAAGGCATTACATATGACCAGAGATACGCAAGGAAAGGTAAGGCAGGTTCTGATCATGTAAGTCAGCTAAGTGACGTGCGTGAGAGGGGAGTGCATTATACTTAGTAATGCGTAACTAGGGTACGCTTGCATACGTAAAACGATCTTAAGTCTGGATCAAACCCATATTCTTTATGTTAGCAAACCATACAAAGGCTAACACACAAAATTTGCTATCATAAATTCTGCACACAGGAATATGGGCGCTCCCCCATTATTCCCACATGCGGAATTGATTTCCATGCACAGGAGACTGAATTGGGAACACAGTAGTGGATGGATTGGTACTGCACACGCAGTATCAATTCACAACTGTCTTACGTAAGTCATTTGGTTTTCTTTAATCTGGAGCTGGCCCTGAGACATTTTCCAAACCCATATTTATTGGTTAGGGCCAGGATCAGACTATATTTAACAATCCCAGAATTCATTGATAGAACATTTTAGGGATGACCATCCTCTAGGTGACCTAGACCTCTCTATTTAGCTTAAGGGGCAGGTTTGGTACCTGCTGCATGATTTACCTACCCCTAGTGCATTTTTTTCCAATGTGACTGAGCCCTCCAAACATAAATTATTTTTTGTCTATAGGGATTCAGAGTTCTCCTTGGACTGTGATGGGCAAAATTGTGGCCCTAAAACCACATGCAGTTCAGCAGCAGGAAGGCCAAGTCTAGAGGTCAAGCCACCCATAGACCGAACGTTAATAAACGCCACTCCCAATCGTGATGTCATGTGCCCAGCGCTCAATTGCCAAGACCCAATGGTGAGATCAGAATCAGGAATTACAGGGCATGCCCAAACCTGGTACAAGTGACCCCCTTGTCCTTTGATTCCCCTGTCTCAACTCTTGCCCCCTACTCCCTGTCCCCAGAAATTAGCATAGGCACATGTTTCATGAGAAGGACAAAACAGCAAAAATGCACATGTCTGTGTTAAGAGCAAGTCTGGCTTTGAAAATGTGTGCAGAGATGTGTGATGGGGGAGAGAATATTCAAGCCGAATAGACCATACAATGCTTCACAATAACCCGCCAGTCACTCATCGTGGGTTGTCCTATATAGATTAAAATAAACACGACATTCTTTGTGAAATGCATACTAAGGCTGCACCTACCAGCTTATTCTTGGAACCTATTACCAGGATTACCTATTCAATATTTACTCTTGACATTTAGCTAAACCTCCCACTGTGGAAAAAATGAGCAAAAAGCAAAAAGTAAAAACCAACAAAACCAGTTTCAATGACATTGGCAAATGCTTTAATATAGAAAAAATATAGAGAAAAAATGCTACAAATTCAATTCTGTCTTTAATATTAATGCAAAAGTCCTTACGACACCAAAGAGTTTGAGGCGTTCATATTTTAAATACATAGAGGCTTATTTTTGGAAGAACACAAAAGTGATTGAGGCGTTCATATTTTAAATACATAGAGACATATTCATTAGGGCAAAGCCTTAGGGGCTACTGAGAGAGTAGGTCATTCTCACGCAAGAGGGCGAGGCATATGTGATAGCCAAGCTCCGCCTACCTCAACATTGATTGGGCAAGGCCTGATTAATGTTTGCCCATTCTCTAGGCCAAAGGTTGTCTATCTTTGTTGCCATCCCACTAAGAAATCTAGTCCAATGCATATAATAATACAATACAGATTTATTAATATTAGGTTTTTTTTATAACACATGGCATGTCATTCCTATAAATTGTTACCTCTATATTCATTCTCATCATGAAGTCTCTATAACACTCACCCACCCCTCCCCAATTTACTCTGCCTTGTTTTTTCTTAAATGACTTTGGCCCAGATCCGACTAGTCATAACGGGGCTTTCCCACCCCGACCCATCATTTACATGGCTATCCCTGCCTGTATGGCGAGTGTTATGACTCACCACGTTCTCACGGCAGCTCACAGTGTGTGATCCTGGCGCTCTCCTAGCTACCGGGATCCACACAATCATTGGCGGCAGCGGCTCACTTGTCCTGGCTGCTAGACAGTCAGGGCGCTTCTCTCTCCTTGCGCCCGCTGCGGCGCTCAGTTGATCACTGTCCCAGCTGATTCCCCTATGGGAATCAGTCATGATGGGGCTCGTCCAATCCTATAGCTCTGATTGGCCAGTTCCCCTGTAAACAGCCAACACTTCCTTCCCTCAGTGTTGGTTATAGCGTCCTGCACTTGTGCCCCAGCCTTTTGCCTTTGCCATTTTGCCTTCTCCTTGCTCTCTCCCATTGCCTTGTTTCTGTCCTTGCCCTCCTATTCCTTGCTCTCTTGCTTTTGGTGACTTGCTGTTTAAGTGACCCTCCGTTCCAGCCCAGTTCTGTCCCGTTGTCTTCTTGTGTTTCTCCACCTCTCTCTCTCCCTGGTGTCATCTCCTGGTGTTTAATCCTTGCTCTCTCCAGTTTACTTGTGTTTGTCACCCCTCTGGGGTACCGCTGTGTGACTGTGTGAGTGCGTTCCCTAGTTAGTCCTGTCTGTCCGGTCTGTCCTTGTGATTTCCCTTTAGCCCGTTGTTTGGGTTCCGTGTTCTGTGTGGTCCGTCACAAGTCAGTCCCTTTCTGCTTTACCTGTTCCTCTGTTTTCCTTTACGTATTTTCTCTCTTCTATGAGTTTGGTTCTGGGGCCGCTACCTGTTTTTGGGGCGCAGCCAATTCCATCCCCAACATTAGGGGCCCTGGTGAACACTCAAAAAGAGTCCAAGCCTTTTTCAATACCACAATAGAAAAAAACTAGGGTCAGGGAAAGCGCTGGAGGGGAATGGAAAGCAGTAATGAATATATAAATTAATCGATATGTAAACCCAGATATAGAAAATAACCTATAAA
>WWET01000439.1:27381-38303 GCA_011038615.1 Limnodynastes dumerilii | reverse complement strand
TCTGTATATATATATATATATATATATATATATATATATATATACACATACAAATCAAATTTGTAAGCATTGGGTACAGAGATGGCCCTAGGGATAGGCCACATAGGCTTCCACCTAGGGCCTCATGGCTCAAGACGTGGTTAATATACACATACATATCAAATTTGTAAGCATTGGGTACAGAGATGGCCCTAGGGATAGGCCACATAGGCTTCCACCTAGGGCCTCATGGCTCAAGAGGCTCCGTGGTTAATAGTTCCTGCACACAAATGGCTGTGGTCACCTAATCTACATCCCTCCTCGCACCCACTTTACCTATCTTGCCCCGGAGGCTGCCGTGGCACGCCTCCTCTTACCTAAAAATACTATGTGCGGTCTTTAAAGACTGCATGTAGTTTATCTACGTATGGCTACGTAGTTTGTATATTTAGACTGACTGCGCAGTTTCAAAAATTGTTAAATTACGCACCTAAGATGCCTCTGCTTCTTAGGTGTGAATCAGGGCCCTGGACTTTAATTCTGGGATGCCTCGATCAGCTTTTATTTATATTTTTATTTGCCCACTGATTCATTAAAGGTGTTCCTTGTTCATATATGTCAGGGTTGTCGACTTTTCAAAGCCATAGATTTCTGCAAGGGGGGGTGACTTAATTATGTGATTTATGCAAATTGCGTCCTTAAGCCCTGCCCCCTGCCGCTAACTCCTGTAATCCCTAGCGTTACTAGGGATGTGCGGGGCTTGATGATGTCATTCCGGGAGAGTCGGCAACCCTGATATATGTAATATAAATAATATATATTCTTATTTATATGTTTGTGTGTATGGCTTTTTTAAATTCATTATACAAAGTATGTATAAGAAAAAAAATAAACAGCAGAATTAATAATTTTTTTAAAATAATTTTATTGTATATTTTTATAGCAGGTGTAAGGTATTAGGGGGAGAAAAAGGAAGACTATGACACTTTTATAATCATATGAAGTGCCAACCCATATTGATGGGAATAGCAGCAATTGTTAGTGGTTACTATGGATGTGCTAGTTTTCCATGACGATCATTGATATGCAAATATATATCACCCTATAATCTAGTTATCTATGTTTATTAAAAGGAGCCTTATATCTTGCAGAACAATACACAGCTGACTTGGCTTTACTTCTAGGAAAGCAAAGAACAAGTTATTCTACTCTGGGTGTGCCTTACTGCTATAAATAAAACCTATTTTGCCTGGATTACAGCTAATTTTTTTATCTGCTTTGCTGAAATTTTCTAGGTCATATCTAGACCAGCAATTTGTCCAGTAAGGACATTCCTTCCAAAAATAACTAGTATCTGTGCTGATAGAATGGGACACAGTCACATAGAGGAATTTATGACAACAGATGGTTGCTGTTGTCAATTTTTTATGTGCTTTTATGCCTTCTCCATTTTGTAAATGTGTTTTTATGTGTACGTGTTATTAACACTGTGTAGAGCCAGACACAATGGACCGTATTCAAACCTAAGAAGCAGAAGCTTCTTAGGTGCGTATATTTAGTAAATGACCTACTGCGCATGCGTATTAGGTAATTTACACAATCTATGTACCAGGTAGGTACGTAGATTGCTTCAGTGCGGTCTTTAAATACCGCACAGAGTAGTTTCAGTAGAAATACCGCCTCGGGATTAGGTAGAAGTGGAAGCAGGAAGGGATTTAGATTAGCCGGGGAGGAGGGGAAAGGCAATGTCCATGCGGAGTTCCCTTCGCATTCCAAAAAATGGAGGGCCGGATAGGGTCAGGACAGGGGGGGTTAGTAATACTAACATTGGTGTAGATCCAGAACTACGTGTGCCGTACGTTTATTCGCGGAGCCTATTTTCGTGCGCGTACCTTCTATACACTCCCCTCGGCACACCCCTTGCACGGACGTATTTTGTCAAGATACGCTTTCCAAACCCTACCTTAACTTTTGCCAACGTAACCGCAGTGATACGCACACGTACGTATGGGCTGAACGAATTTACGCAGCTAAGCACGCCCGTACTGTACACTTTAAATACAACCCCCCGCCTACTTCACGTATTTCACACGTAATTTGGACTAACGTAAAATTGGCACGCCCACACGTAAGTATTTACGTGACACTACGTGAATGGCCCATACGTTCACAATTACGCTACGTTAATGTGCGTATTTTCTATGGTGCGCATGCGCAGTGCGTACAAAACAGCGATTGTATGTCTCAGCCACGCGTGAATTCGCTCCGAGGCATAGTTCTGGATCAGGCCCATTGCACATATGTAGAATGTAAAAAAAAGTTAGATAAGAAGTAGCAATTAGCTTGTTTAAAACATAATTATAACATAATAAGGTAGGGAGATACGGCTCTGTTGCTGTCAGGGTATAAGGTGAGCTCCCCAGTGTCGTCTATAGGACTGACTGCAGAAGTGCCTGTTGTGACCTATATAGCTCGACAACAACCAGGGGCTCCTGGTTACTTGCTGAACATCAATTTAAGTTGCATTCATGTATGCTTATTTCTTATTAAAATTTGATAGTTGATTAAGAATTGTGTTGCTGTCCCCTTTAACTCCTGGAGCCAGAATTACGAAGCTGTGGTACGGAAAAGTTGAGATGTTGCCCATAGCAACCAGATTCTAGCTGACATTTTCAAGTATGTAATAGGAAAGCAAGAGCTAAAATCTGATTCCGGCAGCTTATGAAATCTGGCACCTGGTATTTAAAGAACCCGCAAGTTCCACTGGGACCAGAAATGGATGTCATCCTATGATTAAAAAATATATATACTATAGGTTGAACCTGAACTACAATGGATAATGCTATATTATAACTACCTTCTAACACTTTTCTGACAACCTTTCTTATAAATAGGGAATTACCGTCAATGTTCTAAATAAGTCCAGGTAGAAGTCTACCAAGCAATGTTTACAAAGAATACACTCAGACCCTCCAAAATGACCCATTCCACCAGGTACAAAATGACTCTGCTCCTAATTTGCCAACTTCCACACTCAACTGGAATTAACTGATGTTTGAAATTCATCTTTCTCTTCAACACAGGTGGTTACCATAGTGACTGATTGTTTTTCACTTTTCTTCATGGTGCATTTACTATGTCTATGGTACATTCATAATGTCTGTCTCGGATCCACGCCTCCGCTACTTCTGCACTCGGGTCTGGATGGTAAGTTTATCCATGCAAGGGGAGAAAACCACATTCTCTGTGGGCCCAACATTAAATTTTCGGCGTTATCCTCACTTAAAATGGGGGCGGCACAGAAGACTAAGGGCTGGATCTAGACTTGTGTCTGGCACCCCACTTACGCACGCAAAGTGTGTAAGTGGGGTGTTTGACTGGAAGGTGCATGTACCCTCCAGATGTTATGCTAGTTATGCTAGTATTACGATCGCAACACAAACGTACATAGCATATGACGGAACTATAGAAATCATCTGTGCTTCTCCTTCCTCTGCCAATGTGGGTTGGGGAAGCATTTAAATTGTACAGTGGGGGTGGGTTTTCACATTCAAGGACACATTCATGGACCGCTGATCCACACATTTCACTTAGCACAGGCTTATGGCAGCGTAGTGTTCATACTGCCAGACCCCCCCGCATGCTTTCCATACATGCGGGGGGGTCTGGCAATGTGAACACTACACTACCATAAGCCTGCCTTAAGTGAAATGTCTGGATCCGGTCCTAAGTGCGGTGTGGCCTGAGTATACACAAATCTCACTAATCTACCAATGGCTCCCATGATATGTGAAATAGAAGTTAAGTTAAATTTTAGGTGTGTGTTTTACTAGATCACAGCAACTGTGAAATATTTGTAGAAGAGGAAGCAAGCTAAACTAGAACAACCGGAACCCTACCAATCGTGAGAATTTTCAACAACAGAGTATTTAAGCTTCATTAATGTCTGCTTATCTGTGTATTCATAGGGGCTAGGCTTTATGATGACATTGAGCATCAGAGCACAGGAGAGCAATGTCTTGGTAACTAGCTATTGTGGGAAGTACCTCTTGAAACAAATCTGACCTATGAACCTCTTCTGTGTACAATGTCGGATGTGAATGTGTCAGCGGAATTTCAGGTTTAACTCTAGGATTGGTATTAATCAAGTTTCCAGCCTGTTGTTTGTTCATTCCTTGACTACACACTGAGTTCAGGTTTTCGTGTCTCTCCATTTCAGTCGGGTGGTCACATAGATCACTCCTGAGGCTAGGATCAAATTGATTTCTCTTGGCCAAATTTTCCTTCATCAACTGATCTCTCCGATATCTGTCCACAATCCTCACAATGTCGCTGACGCTTTTCTCTTTCGAGGCCGCAATGTGTGTTGCGCAGTCCAAATAGGTGAATTTATTGACAAGTGTTTTTAACATTGCTGGAGTGGGCTTTGGATCCTTTACCCCCATCACCAGCCGATACGCTTGCTCAAATTTTTGAGCAAATACCCATGGGTCATCCTGCAGTGTCACTTTTAGATCTTCAAGTATTTGAATCCCAGGATCATCTTCACCCATCACAAGTAAATTAAGAGCCTTTAGACGGTCAAACGTATCTCCCCAGTGATCCTCGTTGGAACACATCTGCAGCTTACATTCTGGTCTAGCTACAGGGGCTGCTAAACGTACAGACATATGAGATGGTAACCACAATTTCATCATTAAGCATGACTCCCGTGGGCCCAGGCTATGTTGGAAGCATTCATTTTCAAACACAGACATATTTGTTAAAGGATCCTTGCTTGGGTTATACTTTGTAAAGTTCAATAACAATTTTGTTAGTGTTTTAGTGGTTTTCTCCTGATTTGCTACCTGTTGCTCTTGACTATGTCTTTCCTTTTGGCCAAAAATTGGCCCATAACTTTGGACCCTTATTCCAGCTGTTTCTTCATCATGTAAATTATCATTATATGTATAAGATGAGTAAGTGGGTTTCTTACAACCTGCCAATTCAGCTTGCGTTATGGGTTGTGACAACAGATATTCAATGATTTCTCCTCTTCTATTATTATTGTCTTCCAAAGTCTTTTGTTTAGTTCTGCTGAGACCACAGTTTTCACACAGATCTTCTAGGTTTTGACTCTCTAAAGATTCTGGATCCAATCTCCTCCTTTTAAGTTCATTCTGAAACTCCGACAACATTCTCATTATGTTATAAATGCTTCTGCTGGGTTTGGGAAAACATGCTCTCTGACTCTGAAGCATTTCATTGGCCTCCTCACATTGTTCCCACAAAGAGTTCCAAACTTTATTTAAAGGTTGTCCTTTTAGGACATTAAACTTAAGTTTACTCATATTTGCATGTTGATAAAGAGTCTCCATACTCACAGTCTTATTGGTGTAGGAAACGATTCAGATTAGTTATTTCACAATCCACAGCTGAGTTGCCCCTTGAGTTTATCAACTTCCGGGAACTTTGTGGTCCTGTTGCCAGTTGTTCCTTGTCCAAGCATGGAATGTTGTTCTGTATTATTCCTTATCCATGGCAAAGGGTACAAATTCACTGGCGGGAAATGGAGCAACGTCTAATGCTTCTTTTTATTGTGAACTGTGTTCTACAGAACACAACTTCATGTATTTAAAGTTTAATGACTTCCCGTATAACCTATTCTTTTATAGCATGGAAAGTTAATTGTGGATAGATGGTTAATGCAGTCATTGGCAATAAAAATTAATTGGATATAATTAAAATGCTTGTGAGTTTAACTTCAATAAACAAAAAAGTGCTGCCAAGATGGATAAATAACAGGATTGGTGTTGGGCACATGACTAAACAGTTGTAACATTCATAATTACTTTTGGAATCTAGTAATTTAGTGTGACAGAGATACTGTAATTAATGTATATTACATTGGCTTTGTGCCCCGGCACGGTTATATTCACCTTCTCTGATATATATAATTGTTGTCTTTTATATGAAGTTAGTGGTAAAATTCCAGATGAAAGTAAGGACTCTCATTAGATCTAGAGCAGGGATATGCTGAAGATCTCATATAGAAGCTACTCTTTTAGGCCCAGTTAATTCAGTTGTCCTTACTATTACCATGATGTCTCCATAGGGTTGTCATGTGCCACTAACACTTCTGTAAACATGGCAAGGAAATTCCTATCTCACAACGATGTCAAACAACTCTCTTGGCACAAAGCTGATCCAAGCTGATAGCACAAAAGTTACAGAACCTTCCAGCAGAAGTAATGATTGCAAGTAGACGTGCCTTGGTTTTACAAAGGTTTGTCTTCAATCTGTGCACCAATACAGATTCATACACCATCAGCATTGTATGCTTCTAATAGCTGGAAAACCTAAGATGGAACTTGGCTATCGGAAGTGTGTTGGTTCTAGAGGGTTATCAGTGGGAATACAGGGATGTGTGGCTCTTAGGGCCCTGCAGTTGCGGATCGAAATATATCCATTGCTCAAGGATCTGATCACATTCATTGAGAGGATCCTACAGAACCAGGAGAAGTTGCGCATGGTGTACTGACGATGGCCAGCCATGGTGATAGCCAAGAACATTTTTCAAACCAGTGACAAATTAGTAAAGGGGCACCAAGATTATAATTGTAGTATTGGTGGGCAAGGCACTGGGTGGTGACATGGTTGGCTGGGTCTTTGTATATATGTTACAATAAAAACAAATAGTAAAGAAGAAGGGAGATGATAATCAACACCAGAATGCTTGATAAACAAACTCATAGGAGCCATCAACCCTTTGCACCCAATAGTGGCTATATAACGACCTGCATGAGCAAAAAAGAGATGCAACTACCCACCTACTTCAATTCACAGGGTGGACCTCTCACAATTTGAATATAGCGAATCAGAATTCTCCAATGCACCCAGACACGCCCTCTAAATGGTCAACCCTGGTCAAAATACCACAGGCTATACTGCACAGTTATATATGCATATAACACCCATATATCTGAAAACAGTCTAAGCTTGACCAAAGGATTCAATTAAAGATTATATACTTAGCAGTTCCAGAGTGTAACGTGGCCACACAGGGTAGGAATTTCCAGGTGGAGAAACAACTTTCCAAAGATATCCCTGATCTAGTCCAGTAACTGTTACAAAGTTCTAAAGGGTGCAGGTGGCCAGCCCAACACCCGAATTGTGGAACAAAACTGAGAGTTAGGGTAACGAAACGTCAGTTCCGCCAAGCCGTAGGAGCAGTTGAAAGTCACCGGTAATTTGCAGCGGGGATAGGAACATAAATCCTATGTGATGTGGAAGCCCCTGGATAGATGATTAGCGAGGACTGACTCGGCAGTGATCCACCAGATATTTCACCTGCCGTGAAATGGAACCCTCTTTAGTGCTGCTTCTTAGGCAAACAGGGAACTTCAAGGAAAATTCACAGTAAATGATCGCGTTCCGTCACATAAATTGGATAAAGAATGTCCGGTCAAGCAAAGGCTCCTATCATGGGTGAGTTCTGCGACGCGTTTCGTGCCTGCTGGGCACTTTTTCAAGCAGTATAAAGAAATCACCACTGAGAAAAAGTTATTTAAGTGTTTCAAAGACAGAGGGTCAGAACTCTTGATGGTGAAATAGCTGCCCAAGTGATAGGCCGGGGGTTGGGTTAGCATAGGGACCTCTGGAGCACTTGAAGAGTCTGTGAAGTGTCTGTGAACTATGCTGTGACACTTACATGCTGCACTGCTGTTACCAACTGGCTGTACTGTTGTGGATTACCTGCTATGCTGTCTGACTGCTATGAAATAAAAGAGTTTTACTTCATCCCCTTCATGAGATGTGCATCCATATCACAACATATATATATACACATACATACACAGGGCTGATATCAGGGGGTGACAACCGGGACTACTGTCCTGGACCTGCAGCTGATGGAATTTCCCTGCGCACCGGCCAGATAGTAACTCGGGTGTGCGGGGCCACACTGGTGTGTCCCAGGACCCCCAAATTCTGAAGGTGGCCCTATATATATATATATATATATATATATATATATATAATCAATATATTCCAGCTATAATCTCCCATAACATGTGCCTATTTAACTTCCATTAAATTATTCAAAAATGTAAAAAGTGATTTACTGTTATTAAATACTCATAATTTTATAATGGTTTATTGAGTCATTTTATAGACAGCATTAATGTATCAAGTCAAAGACTTGAAATTAAACGAGTGACAGATACAAAGGAGAAACACCAGTATTCGATAAATGCTCTCTGTAAAATCACAAATAAATGCACTGTGTTAAAATAGAATCCAGTTACATCTAGATTCTATTCTTTCATTTATCTGTCATCTTATTCCATATTTATATATTCATGGGGTTGATCCAGAATTTAAAAATAAGAGAAAAGCAGGTGGAAATATACACCTGGGCAAACCAATTTTGAATGACATTATAATACTGTTCATTTACAGTCATTCAGATTGCCGCTTTCAGATTGCAAATTCTGCGCCCCAGGTGTGCCCTTACATTGTGAATGGGCTGCGTGCGGCTTCCGGGGAGGGATTTGTTTACTGTTGCATAGCAACAGTAAACAAATAGCAACTGTAAACATACCCCTCCAATTGGGTGCATTAGGTGAGACCCGGGTTGAAAAACAGGGTCAGAACCTTTCACATTGCCGTTTACCAGTGTCCGAAACGGGAAAAACCCTTCTTTTTTTCCCATATCTAAGTCCCAGGTGATTAGACTTGGGACCAGGACCTCGGTACCTTTCACATCACCACTAAAAACCCGGGTTTTTAGTGGCAATCTGAAATGGGTATAATTTATTCACACTACAGACTGGATCTGATTCTTATCCATAATCACAGGTCACCAGAACCCTCCTATACCTTTGTGTTAACACAGCTGAAAACTTCTCTTGTCCAGAGTCTACCTTAACTTTACCAATCCCGCATTCGGAAAATGGCGGCTGTACAGAAGTCTATATGAATGCAGAGAGAAAGAACACCTATAGTTACCTAGGGCCGTATTCAGAGATCTGTCCGTGAAAATGACACTCCCCTCATGCAAACAGGGTTTTCTGAGACTTACGAGTGCCTCGACCTGCCTTATCTTTACGTGGGCATTTCCGTGCGTCGAGTAGGTTCGTATGTGCATATATAACTAACCTCGCCCACACCTCGACCACACTCCTTTATTAAAATGCCCCCTCCCCCCGCCCATTTTTATTTAAATTCTCACGTACGTATTTTTATGTGGGAGATCAAAAAAAGCAAAAAATTACCCCTACCTTTAAAGTATTAAATTAATTTGACTCCTCCCTGAATTTCAACATAGTTTTGAGCAAGTATCATGTCCCAATTGTTTTCCTTTTCTCAGTAAACTTTGCATCTGGTCTTGATTATTGGATTTGAAGTCTATATATTATAAGCAAATTTATGTTGATGAAGTAAGCAGATATATTCATCCCTATACAGGTAACGCTAGTTATAGATGTATTATAATTCCATAATGATCATCCATGTGTGAATTAATTACCTGTTGTCATTGCGAATTACTCTGAAAAGCGATTACACTAATTAAGAATAAAAAAAATTAATATTTTTATATTCCAGTTCAACCTTTAGAATTAAACAGACGTTATCTTCTAAATGTACCTTCTGGGACTCATTCATTCTAATCTGACACGTGAAGATGTGTTAATAATCCTTTATATTATACAGCAGCTGAATCATCCTGGCAAAGTATCCAGGAATGTACAGGAGACGGCCAAAAGGTAGGCAGCGCTCCTGAGTTTTCTGGAGAGCACTTTACCCTCCCAGGGCCAGATTAACAATGGGGTTAATGGGATTAGAGTCCCAGGCTTCCATCTGAAAATAGGCCCCCACACACTGCAGATCTCCAGGATCCCACTGCAGTGCATAAGAATGAATGTCGGGGGACTGACATTCTCCTCCAAAGCATACTATATAGTGCGGGCCCTTGATCATTTTCAGCCCCAGACTCACATTGGGAACATCCAGAACTCCGCTTGTAATCCGTTTCCTAGCGTAGCGTATTGATGCGAGCGGACCTTCTAAGCACTCCCCTAGGCACTCCCCCTGCATGTACGTACTTTGGCCGCTTTACGCTTTCCAAACCCTGCCTTAACTTTTGGCAGCGTAACCACTCACTTCCGCACACGTACGTATAGCCTGCATGTAGTTACACCGCTAAGCACGCCCATACTGTACGATTTAACTGCAATCCCCCACCTACATTGCGTAATTGCATCGTACTTACGGCTATCGTAATATAGGCACACCCCCTCTAACGTCTTTACGCTAATATTACGTGACAGGCCTATACGCTCAGACTTACGTTGCGCTACGTAGCATAACAACTGCCGCACACATGCTCAGTTCTTACAAAAAAGCGTTTTTACGTCTCCGCCAGGCGTAAATACGCCAGAAAACGCTGTTCTGGATCTGCCCCATGGTCCTCAATCCTATACCCTATACAGTACACAGCACCTACACAATACACAGCCCCTATACAGTACACAGCCTCTACACAGTACACAGCCCCTACACAGTACTCAGCCCCTATACAGTACACAGCCCCTACGCAGTGCACAACCACTATGCAGTACAGAGCCACTACGCAGTACACAGCCCCTATACAGTACACAACCCCTATACAGTACACAGCCCCTACGCAGTACACAACCACTACGCAGTACAGAGCCACTACGCAGTACACAGCCCCTATACAGTACACAACCCCTATACAGTACTCAGCCCCTATACAGTACACAGCCCCTACGCAGTACACAACCACTACGCAGTACACAACCCCTATACAGTACTCAGCCCCTATACAGTACAGAGCCACTACGCAGTACACAGCCCCTATACAGTACACAACCCCTATACAGTACACAGCCCCTACGCAGTACACAACCACTACGCAGTACACAACCCCTATACAGTAC
>WWET01000439.1:0-17612 GCA_011038615.1 Limnodynastes dumerilii | reverse complement strand
TCAGCAGACCTGTAAATGTGCAGAAGAACTATTCTGGTGTTGAAATGGTCAAATCAGAGTGATAATCGGGGACGGGCTAGTCTGCTTCTCGCTAATATGGGTTGCCAACTACTTATAACTTTGTCAGCAGCATCAGCTGCTAAGTTAAAGGAAACGGTCACTTCACTCAGCAACACGTGGCCACTTAAGTAGCCTGAATTTTTGAGGTCACATCAGTTGCTAAGCGATATGGCTGTATAGTTTGTAGACACTGGGGTCTATTTATATACAGCTTTGTTTCTCTGTGAACGAAGCTGCATCAGGTTCGCTTATCTTCACACAGAGCCTGGGAGCTTCGTTCACAGTATTTACAAATACTTACCCCTCCTGCGAGGTCCCGCGATGATCTGCTGGGTCACCGCAGGACTTCTCATTCATGAGATGCATGAATCAAGTACTGCACATGCGCATTGCTTCTTTTTTGGCACTTTGAAATTTTCAAGTCCTGATATGAGAAACACTGCGCATGAGTCTATTTATGCCGGGACTTGGACACCTGCCGTCCAATGGGTCGTTTCTAAGATTTACTTATTTTTTTTATTTATTTTTTTACTTATTGACATAAATAGCACAATGAACATACACAATGCTGACCCTGAAGAAAGTAGTTATGGCTACTGAAACATTGGTCCTTATGTATTAAAAAATGGGCTGGGAAAGCCCCTTTCTCACCCTTACTACAAATCTTGCGAGTGCCTTCTTTAAACTGTTTATGTATTATCTTCATTGATGAGCACCACAAGCAGTATCTCAGCAAACATGGAGTGACGGTATTTACCTATATATATATATTTGTGTAGATAGGGGGTGGACCGGCGCAAAAATAGTGTATCACTAATAAAGTATAAAGTTTAAAATAATCTGCCACAGGTCAAAAGAGGATAAAGATTTCGTTGTAAGTGGTTAAGGTCTGCGCCTAGGTCAGATATATAAGAAATTCTTATAATCCTTATGAAACAATGAAAAGTTTCAGGTAGTAAATGTAAATCCTTAGTGGTCCTCAGGAGACACCCTTTAAAGTCTCCAAAATAGCTGCTGTGGAACAATACCCTCTCTCAGCTGCTGCTCCCAGACATGCTCCCAAACAGTACAAACCGGTTTGTAGTGTTTTGGAGATTTTAAAGGGTGTCTCCTGAGGACCACTAAGGATTAACGTTTACTACCTGAAACTTTTTATTGTTTCATAAGGATTATAAGAATTACTTATATATCTGACCTAGGCACAGACCTTAACCACTTACAACGAAATATATATATATATATTTTTTTTTACAAGTGATTATTCTCATGTATTCCAGCGGTCTCCCCATATATTTCCCCTTTTCCTCCTCCTAATAACAGCTACTAGGGGGAGGAAAAAAGGGGTATTTGGGGACATCGCAGGAATAATTACCCTTGAAGCCAGCCTGAGTCACTTAATTTTAATGCAATGGTGCCAGTTTTTGCTTCAAAACTGGCACTATCGTATTAAAATAATCTTTATAAATAGACCCCAATATTGGCAAATGATGTGGTCATCATACAATGCAACTGCACCAGCAGTCCTGAGTCATAGCTGCTTACACATCAGCATCGGATTGAACAACTGAGAGTGAATTGCTGTGGTCACAAGGAGACTCACACCAAAGTGTCTAATGGCTAATGTATTTCGGGCGATGACACTTTGCATTGCATTGCATTGCATGAAACGCGTCAGAAAGATTCTATGCAGTAAGTCACAGAAATGCAGTTGCTATCACAGAAATCCACTCTTGGTTGTTAAGTCCACCTCCATCTAGCCACAGCCGGGGTTCTTTGTGGCTCACTGTATACCGCAGCAGTTTCCATCACCTCTGGTATGATATTTGTCTTACATTCGTGTTATTTATTACTTACCAGTATTGTTTTAATCTTCTATTTACATGAGTATTTGTGTGGTTTTAAGGTTTATGAATTAAAGCAATATTTCATTATTTTCTCTGCTATTTTTCTGATTGCTGTAGTGACAAATGCATCATTGGAGCATTTATTTACAGACACAAGGCTCCTATAAGATCACTATCTATTTTTAATGGCACATGTATCAGGTGCTTCATGTCACTTGTGCAGCCTATCACTGTCTTTAGCTTACGCCACGCCTCCGCTTTTTTCTGCACTTTTTTCTTCTCCGCTGTAGCAGGCAGGCATGACTAAAACTCACCACACAGCACCCCGCGATGCTCCGTCCCTGCGATCATGCCGGCTTGTGGCATGTAAACAAAAGCAACGTGGAGCGCCGCCGCAGCTCGGTCAGGCGCGCGCTCCACTCGTCCGTTCTATGGGACGTTCCCCTGTCTCCTAGGGAACGTCCCTGTGTTTGGAGGCAGGGCTGACTGCTGACCAATCAGGGGTCAGCAGCCTCTATTTCAGACAGGCTCTGTCTAGCAGACAGCGCCGGTTATAGCGTCTGTTTCCTCAGCCTATGACCTGCTATTGCTTTCTCCTGTGCCTCTGCCTAGTGCTCTGTGTCTGTGATTCTGATTGACCCATTCTCTGCCTTGCTTATCCATTCCCGTTGCCCCCATTATTCCAGCCTTGCTCTCTCTCTCCCATCTTCTCTTACTTGTCTTACTCCATCTTGTTCTTCTCTCATCCATATGAAAGCCATATGAAACCCATAATTACACTTTGTGGGCCGGGATAGGTATTTAAATCGTACAGTATGGGTGCGCTAAGCGTCGTAAATATGCATGGATGCTACAGACGCCCATGGTTACGCTCAGAAAAGTTAGTGTAGGGTTTGGTCGGCGTAAGACGCCATAAATACAGACGACTGAGGGGAGTGCCTAGGGGAGTGCTTCATAGGTACGTTGGTGTAAATACACTACGCACAGGTATTACTTACGTAGGTTTGGATCAGGCTCATTATGCTTGAGGCTACCCCAAAGTGGTTCTCTCTATGCATCTATTACTCCACCCATATTCTTCTCCACCAGCTGTGTTGGCTACATAGTCACATCACTCTGCCACATTCACACTTTTCTGGAATACCCAAATTCCACCCCTTTCCCCCCTTAATGGGTAAGTATGTCGATTGGCATACTCAGCCATTCTGGGGGAAAAAATGGCTGCCTATCCAATATAGAGATAGCCGAATAAGTACTAAAAGACAGCCTTCGTGTCGGGAACTCCCACCGGTTCAATTCACACAACACAAACCAAATACACCAGATCCAAGACACTATTGTATGCCATACAAAGAATGTATGACCCTGCAAACTATAATACAAATGTAAAACAATCAGGGGCTGGCTAGCAAATTTTAGCCCTGGGGGCAATCCCACAGCAGTGGCCCATAGCTGATGGCCTGTTCTTAAAGGGTTGTTTTCAGTAAAACATTTGAGCACTTTAGGGTTAATATTGTAACACTGGTGATCCAGTATATAAGCAGCTGCATCGCTGGTTTTATAATCATCATAAGTGTCCTACCATTACTATGGTGTTATATCAGAGAATGTATGAGGCCTAACTATTGCTTTGTACAGCCAATTAAGGTATCAAATAATATACCTCAATGTAACATATTAATCATACAATCTAACACATTAATTAATGCAATGTAACTTATTAAGTAAGTCACACAATGTGACATATTAATTAAGTCATACTGCCTCTCTCACACTGCCCATCCTATTTATGACTATCACGCTGCAATACTAATAATCACACTTCCCATAAATTATCATGGTCATATTATTACATTGTTCACACCATCTCACTACCAATGCCATCATACTGCCCATACCTTCTCATGCTCATATTATCACACTGACCACACCATTGCACTTCCTATACTATTATACTAGCTATATTATCATACTACCCATACTATCACTCTCACACTGACCATACTATCACTCAAACACAGTTCATACTATCACTCACACAGTGCCCATACTATCACTCACACAGTGCCCATACTCTCACTCACACTGATATAAAGAAAATGGGTGAGATAGGCGCTGCATATACTCCTGTGGGTGTTGGAAATAAATGTTACAATAAATGTTCAAAGTCCACACATGTATAAGTAATGTCACTTTCTGGGGCTCCTGGAAAAAAGGTTTCCCTTTAAATAGTGAAAGGAAAAGAAAGCATTAGGAAACAATGTGGCATTTATTGAATACAATAATAAAATAGTGACAGTCTCGCATGGGATAAGAAACTTCTCTTTAAAGTAGGTCCATGTGAATCCTATCAATGGGTCATCAGAATGAAGGGTGCCAGCTGGGCTAGATGTTTGGGGAGTTCCGGGATCTCCGTTGCCGCCGTCCTCCTCACGCTCGTGTCCTCCTCAATGCGAGCCGTTGTCAGTGCCGTTTTACACGTTTCGGGTGCGATCCACCCTTTCTCAAAGACTGTGCACCAGTCCTCCTTTAAATAGCTTGAAATCCAGCGGTGAGCCAATCAATATTATTCAAAACAATTATTTACCAACACCCAAAAAAATTAGACCCCCAGCCTGGAATCATTGCATTAAAAAACATTTGGACAAATAGATAAACTCTATGCGATATATTAACAATTATATAAAAAGGAAATACACATCTTGCAATGCAGTCCCGTTATATGAAAAAGGGGGAATATGGGGGACAATTTACAACATACGAAATTAAGTAATATTGGAATGATATACAAAGTGGCTAGTAATTAACAAATAAACATTACATAATTAGTATAATTCTTCAATCAATAAAGTTTGTTTGATTGTAAAAATTCCCAATTCATATAAATAACTGATAAATCTTTGATTTTCTGATATAAAGATCGAATCAGATCTTCAATATGGCCATACTGAAGAGCTGATCCGATCTTTACATCATTTCATATTTTTGGTATTTCATTTTTCACATTGTTCACATTTTTTCCACAATTTGACTTTTTTTTTTTCCATTTTTCATTTTCTTACATTTTTTCCCTTGCACCACATATTTACATCATGCGCAGATGAGGACCCTTAAATCATACATTCAAAACTGTGACCACATTTACCACCACATAACTCTGTGGCCCCGATTCAATTAAACGCGATGTTGCAAGAACATTAGTCACGATGTGACATCACGCATATCGCGCCTATTCTGTCCAGACAACATCACGCAATTCAATTCTAAAGAAATTAACACCCACATCATGCGTTAAATTGTCCAGCCGCGATACTGTGTGATTTTCAAAACCACGCCATTTAAAACTCGCGTCCTTGTGGTTATTTTTATTTTTTTATTATTTTATTGTTGGGATTATGCCTCCTGCTACCTGCTCTGCCCCCTGAGATGGACGCAGCGATTTTTCACTGCGGCAGCACCTGTCACATGTTGGCAGAGTCAACCTGAAGCTCCTCCCCTCCTTGTACTGTTTTGACACTTGCGACACATGATGGGGTGTACTGGGGGGGAGTGAGACACATGATGGGGTGTACTGGGGGGATTGAGACACATGATGGGGTGTACTGGGGGATTGAGGCACATGATGGAGTGTGCTGGGGGATTGTGAAAATAAGAACTTCAAGTTACACCTGGGCAAAACCATGTTGATTTCAGGGGGAGTCAAGTTAATTTTATTCTATGCATGCAGGGAGAATGCTTTGCTTTTACTTATTGCACACAGATACCTGATCAGCTTCACTTTTAAACTGCTAATTAGACTTGAGGAAACCTGGGAAACATCACCTTTTAACTATAATACTGTTGCAACACATGAAATTTGACTCCCCTGAAAACATGGTTTAGCCCAGGTGTAACTTTAAGTTCTTATTTTCAGCCTCTGAATCAGGCCCAATGTCTCCTGCTCCCTGCTCTGCCCCCTGAGATGGACGCAGCGACTATTCATTGCGGCAGCGCCTGTCACATGCTGGCAGAGTTAGCCAGCAGCAGCCTGCAGAGCCTCCCATCCCTTCCCTTGTGACACATGATGGGTGTACTGGGGGGATTGAGACACATGATGGGGTGTACTGGGGGGATTGAGACACATGATGGGATGTACTGGGGGGATTGAGGCACATGATGGGGTGTACTGGGGGGATTGAGATACATGATGGGGTGTACTGGGGGGATTGAGGCACATGATGAAATTTAATCTCACACAAATTGTAAATCTTTATTTATGAATAAAATAGACATATTTGTTTATAAAATTACAAAAAGTTTTTTTTGTGCTTTATTTTACATTGACTTATATGCAAATTCACACCTCCCTAAGGTTCGAATTAAAAAATGTGATGTTTCCTGCTACATCATGGGAATTTTTCCTACATCTCCGCGATGTTTGGTAATTCAAGTGAAACATCGTGCCTACAATTGTTTTAATAGGGCAAATACATTGGGCGCGATGTTGATACTTTAAGCGCATAAAGCTTTGCAACTGAATGGCGCGCTGATACTTTGCACCCAAAAGTGTATGCTAATTAGCTTATATCGCGCTTAAAGTCAACATCGCGTTTAATTGAATCAGGGCATGTATCGTTATTATATTGAATTATTCACTGATAAGGAAATATAATGTTCCTAGACGCAGAGTCAGATAAGAAGCAAGCATGCACGGATGTCCAGTTCATTCATGAGCAGATATAACAAATACATATACATACAGGCTTATAGAGCTCTTTTCTGGCACACATCCCATTTTAATTACTTATGCTAAACAGTAGTAGTTCTGTATCCTATTGTTCATACATTTAGTAACTCAATTAACAGAAGAGTATCATAGGCATATATCAAACATAATTGATCTCCACTTTTCTAAAACCTGCAGCTTAGTAAATGTGTCCCTAGGGGTCTGTTGACTACTCCTTTCCTTACGTCATCTCCTGGAGCTCTAATGCTTTTATGGTTCATAAAGTTCATTTTACCAAGATTCTATCTATTGCCTACAAGCTAGAGGCCTATTTTGACGTAGATAATAGTGTTCTTGACAGTACTGCCTATTTCCCCTTAGGCATAAACATATGGTTAATATAGCTAATGCAGACTTTTCATATGGGGTACATGTCCTGCCACATTCAAAAATGTAACATAGTTGATGAGGTTGAAAAAAGACACCAGTCCATCAAGTTCAACCTATTTTTGGATCTTCTGTGATCCCTATCTTTATAATTGAAGTTAATCCAGATGAAGCAACCTCCAAACTGTTGCAATCTGAATGAAAAAAAAATTCTGATTTCATTCAGCTTCCAATATTCTCTGTTTTCTCTCACAATACTGATTACCTCCATCTGTTCCAGTGATGCAAACGGACAGGCTGCAGCAGTAAATGTTCTCTGGCCACTTGGTTTTGCACCATTGCAAAGATCCGAGGGGTTCCTTCCCTTGACTGCTGTATCCAACGGCAACTGTGGACTACAGTAAAACAGTTACATACCATACTGTATTTGTATTCCCCATACAAATGCAACCAATAACACTTTTCATCCATTGCTGTAACAGGAACCTGCCATTATCGTATTTACAATCCCCTGCTTTTTCCTTGTCGCTTTCCTCCCTCTCCCCAGCGACTTAATCCTACAGCAGTTCATCACCTGGATTTTATCATTACATGTCATGATCACAGCCTGAGACACCTGACTGGACATGTCTTGTCCTCTACATTATTCTCCTTTCTGAACTGAATGCATAGCAAACACCAGGCTAGAGGACGGTGTAATAAAATCTGTGTGTACACAATTGGTGTATTTTATATGGATTCCTAAGGTTAGCAGGGGCTAGTGACATGTTGTGCTTCCTGCAGTCAGATTATTGGACTTTTACAGTTAATTTAGGGGGAGTGCGGGAGTTTGGAAGTCTGCCTGTCCGTCCGGCCTAGAGAGGAAACTGCGCGCCCTCTGTTACTCCCCTCTCTCGTGTGGGCTTTATAGCAGTTTACGCTGCCATAAAACTTCCTTAACTAAAGCGTACGGATCAGCACTCTGTCCAACAGCTGATCCGCATAAGTGTGGGATACCCATACTGCACTGTACAATTAGCATACTTGTCCCCGCCCACTTTAGCGGACGGTGGGAAAGCACAGCCCATTTCCTAGGAAATGGCATCATATAGACCGCATATACGCAATATACATAACGAAACGAAACGTAGATTACGTAAAATAGTGCATGCATAGTGGCTAATATTGGCAGATGATAGACGTACGTTGTTGTGGATCCGGCCCTTTGCGTTTATAAGTGGCCTGACATACGCAAGTCTGGATCCTGCCCCAGAACGACTGAGAGTTCTGAAGAAACTAAGGCGGGGCAGTATCTGTGATATATTGGTCACTGTGGTTGTGCTACATATCACAAAAGAGAGATTTACCGTAGAAAAACGGTTGTTATCTTCATATTTTTGCGATTTGTTTTCTAAACAGCACCCTATGCTCTGTATGAATCCTGCACAATATCATGGTGTTTATTTACCTTGTAATGCTTGTTATTATCAATCTAGATCCCGCAATATAAGCCATTGCTTGAGGGATAGCATGCTGTGGAACGGATCAGCCCTTCCTAACCTGTTATTACAGGACAGGTTGCCTATCATTATATGAAAGGTCAGGGGTGTTTCAGAGTTACCCCTGGGAAAGACACTGCCAGACTGAAAAGGTTTCCAACACAGATAAATTAGTCATTAGTACATGTACTGTACTTGAGCTCTGCTTCTTTGTGCCTTTTACTAAATCCAAGGTTTAGATTTACTAAACTGCGGAAAATAGAAAATGGAGATGTTCCCTGTAACCAATTAGATCATGGTTGCCGACTTTTTGCAGCTTCTCTCCGGGAGATTCCGGAGAGAAGCTTGCGCCGCATATGGGGGGCGGGGCTTAATGACGCGATTTATGCAAATCGCGTCATTAGGCTCCGCCCCCTGGCTCATACGGCCCCGTTTTTACTTAAATTAGGGGTCGGGACGGGGCTTGATGCCGCAAATTGCGTCATCAAGTCCCTTCCTGTGCCTAGCAACACTAGTATACTGTTTCAGTGAAACCACGGGCCTCAAGTCACTTGCGGGAGATTTGCCGGCTCTCCCGGGATACCGGGAGTACTGCCCGAATTTCGGGAGTCTCCCGGACATTCCGGGAGAGTCGGCAACCCTGAATTAGATTAGTTCTCACTTTCCTATCACATACTAGAGAATGTCAGCTAGACTCTGATTGGTTGCTACGGGCAACATTACCATGTTTCCCTTTCTGCAGTTTAGTAAATCTAGACCCATGTGTGTTGTTAATCAGAAAAACACAAGATTGCTGTCTGAATCCTTGTGTATTCTTTGCACAGAGGATAGTAGATAGTAAACACGTAAGACAGCTGCTAAGGTCAGAGCAGAAAAAGCAGCAAATTTGCACTGTGTGGAATGTAAAATGAACAGACAGATTTTCTTTTCTTTTTATTCAAAAGAAGTAAAGTGGAGAGGTTGCCCATAACAACCAATCAGATTATGACTTTCAGTTACCAAACACAGTCTAGAATCTAATTGGCTTCTTGGAAACCTTATTAAATATATACCGCATATACGCAATCTACGCATCGAAACGATACGCAGATTCCGTACAATAGCTACTACGCATGCGCAGTAGCTATTGTTCATTGAATTACGTCCGTCTATGGAAGACGGACGTAGTTCTGGATCCGGCCCAATGTCAGCTGCCAATGAATACCATTACAGACATCTTATTGATGTTAATAATACGGTGTAGCAACACTAACAGGTACAAATTCTTTTGATTTGAGAAATCCGGATCCAATACCAAAACCAGAACCAAAACATTTGCTTTTTTCACAGAACCAAACACAGTGAAGATTTATAACCAAAACCAAAACGCGGAGGTCACCGTTCATGTCTATAGGCAACGCCGCCTTTGATGGCGTGTGTATAAAATGTTGTGCAAAAGCACATCAGAATGGCAACAATGTAGAAAACCCTAAGACAACAAAAAGCAATGATTCTATTTTGTTTTCCTGTTTATGTTATTACACGATGTAGCTCATCTCATTATTATGTAAATATGTGTGTGAGAGACAGGTGGTCTGGCGAAGATTGGAAGAGTGTGTAGGGCGAGGCAATCATTTGAAAAGGACGCTTTAGCAGATGAAGGTTAAAGGTCTTCTGTAAAATTGGACAAGTGTGTATCATGAATTTGGTGTTGTATGTACGACCCTGGTCTGCTGTAGGATTGTGTAAGCAGCATGGTGGGGAGTTTGATATGAATAGCATTGGACAAGTTTGTACCCAACTTTAGCTGTATTCAGGCCCTGATTCTAACCGACTGATTGATTCTTTCTTGTGTCTACTGCCTTCTTATCGGGATGAAATACTCTTGGGTTGTACAAACAACAAGGACTTCATTACCTTCGAGATAAAAGAATATAATAGAACACAGACAGATTATACCCTAATGATAAGTTACAGGAGATAAACTACCAGAGTTAGTAATTATTAAGGGCTATAACAATCAGCTCTTCATCTTCTTCTTCCAGGAGTCTCAAAGTCTATTTCCAACAAATCTCTTAAATGCCAGCTATTTTAAGAGTGTTATTACCATTTCATGTGACTGAATGGAAAGGAACTATTTAAAAAAAGTCACACACATACTTAACCGCTTTAATGATAAGAGCCAGATTTACTAAGCTGCGGGAAAGAAAATGTGGAGATGATGCCCATAGCAACCAATCAGATTCTGGCTCTCACTTTCTTATAACATACTAGTAACATAACATACTAGTAAATGTTAGCTAGAATCTGATTGGTTGCTATGGGCAACATCTCCACTTTTCCTTTCCCACAGCTTGGCAAATCTGGCCCTAAATGAGATTTTCTTGAGCTAATGCACACCACCTGTCATTTATAATTCTATTTGCACACTTTTAATTTGCCTCCCCTGCAGTTCAGCATGGTAATGCCCAGGGGCACAGCTGCACCTGTCATTGTTGATAATTTCAAGCTCTGGTTCAACCCCTTTAATACTTTTTTTTTCCTAACGCAAAATAATGTGTATATTAGAATGGCAGAGAAATGGTGCAATTATCACTGCTAAGTTGGACATTAACTGGAGGCGTTAATGTCTGATCCCCACTTTTCCTTTTTCTGCACCTTAGTAAATCTTTAGTGTTACTAGGGACTGGATGGGACTTGATGATTTGTGTCATCAATCCCCATCCCCAACCCTAGTAATGCTATGAAAAGTGGCAATGATGGATAGGGGTGGGGCTTCAGGATAAGATTTGCATAAATCACATCATCAGACCCCGCCCTCATACCTGCATCTATATCTCCTCTCCAAGATCTCCTGAAAGGAACAAATAAAAGTCTTGATAGTAACTGGTGGCTTATTACTTAATTAACAGGTTTTATATAACGCTATCAGATTACATAGTGCTTTACAGAGAATATTTCACATTCTCAATAATGGTGACAGACCTTCTGCGCTCCTAAAACAGCAGCTAAATGAAGTGCCCAGGTGGTATCCCAAACAAATACTCACAAAATTATTAGGACTATACAAGATAGACCAAAACCAAAATATCAGTAAAGGAGGGCACGTAATCAAAAAGCGCTAATACTTAAATGTTTGTTTTATAAGAGCTCTTTTTCTTCTTCACTTAGAACGAATTCCAATAAAGTTCTGAGTATCCAAGTCTCTTGTTTCTTTCTTTCAAATGGGTCATACACAATGGAAGAAAAAAGGGAACCTCGTGTGAAATATATACAAGTCGGGTGTATCAATGCAGGTATCCTACTTACAGAAATCTCCTCTTGATTTGTATGCGTGTAATGATGGGCAATCAACAAATTTCCTCTAGGAGACTCCTTAATCAGGGCTATTCATCTCGGACTTTGCAGACATAGATATTCTCCTCTCTTCCTTATGGTTTTCTCCAAAAGATTTGTATCGAATATAACGGGGAAAGAAAATAAAAATAGTGGAAAACCTTATTACAAAATCCTCTCCCTCCCGACGAATATGCTTACAATAGTGCAGCTTGGGTTTTAAACATCCAATTAATCTTAGCAGTTCTGCACCTTTGCTCCACACAATCCAATCAATTCCTACCCACAGCCTGACCCTAAGACTCCCTTCCCCAAAGCCTGACCCTAAGACTCCCTTCCCTGAAGCCTGACCCTAAGACTCCCTTCCCTAGAGGCTAACCCTAAGACTCCCTTCCCCATGGCTTGATCCTAAGACTCCCTTCCCTACAGCCTAACCCTAACCCTCCCCTACCCACAGCCTGACCCTAAGACTCTCTTCCATTACACTAACCCTAAGACTCTCTTCCCCGCAGCCTAATCCTAAAACGCACTCTCTTCCATTTCGCCTAACCCTAAGACTCCTCTACTCGCAGCCTGACCCTAAGACTCCCCTTCCATTACACTAACCCTAAGACTCCCTTCCTCACAGGCTATCCCTAAGACTCCCCATAGACTATTACTCCTCATAGACTCCCCTAAAATACTCACCAATCCCGTCCGGTGCGGCGATTCTGCAGTGGTGTGACAGGTCTGAGCAGCGATTTCCAAATTAAAGAATTTGTAGTATGGGAAAAAAATAAATTCGGCATACTTACACATTCATTAATAAAATATTCTAATTTGCGCTATTTTCGAAAATTAGCTTCCGGCTGTCTGTATTTTGGAAACAGCATTTTCGTGCCGAAGACAACATCCACTGGATATAGTAGAGTTCTCCCAGGTGGGCCCCTGCTCTCCTTCTTCTGAGCATGTTGGTGATAATGTTGAGAAGTATGTTCTGGTGCTGGCTGGATTGGGGAGTAGTTGGGCATTTGCCCCCATGTGTTGCTATCAGATAAGTTTTATTTATTGATATATTTTTTATTAGGTATATCAGATAAATGTACAAATAGAATCAATCATATGCACAAGATGGTATACAACATTGTTCAAACATAGTAACATCGTTGAATACAGTTACAATGGTAAATCATTTGACAAAATAATGACAGCATTGTTAACGATTCGAAGTACTGATAAGAATCATAGGACTGAATAGAGCAGGTGTATTGTCAACAAAACATGATTTATACACAGAAAATGTATTCAATTATGAATTATTATATGTCACACTGAAGAGATTGTAAAGAAAGATTTATATGTGTGGCTGGATCATACAGAGCACTGAGAGCACTTTTGCCATACACCCTGGCTGGTCCATTGTGTGATATATAGCACTTGCCCTTATGTATCAAACCCACTGTCCTATAGAGTGTAAACTTGTGAGCAGGGCCCTACTACCCACCCAATCTGTCTGTTATTACCCAGTGTTGTTTATACTGATTGTTAAATTGTAAAGCGCTACGTAATCTGTGGGCGCTATAAGAAAACCTGTTAATAAATAATAAATAATAATAAATATAAAACAGAATAGGAAGCCCAACGGCGGGGGTTCAAAGTGTTAAGTAAGAGGTAAAGAGATGGGGGGGATAGCCTAAGTGAAGGTGAAGAAGGTACCTTGACATATTTTCCATATAATTCTGTAATTGAGGACCAGATTCACACTTGCATGTGTGATCTGTAGGTGCGTATACATGTATCCGCAACTACTTCTCCGATCCCGTCCCCCTGCTCCGCCTCTGGTTTTAGGTGCCTAATCCGTGCATATTTTCCCTCTTAAGGAGGGAAAATAGGCCCAGACAATCCCCAGCCCTCCATCCCAGCCTAATTTACATCCCGCCCCACCCACTTTACCTAGTTATCCACGAAGGCTGCCGGGACACGCCTCCTTTCACCTAAAAAACTGAGTGCAGTCTTTAAAGACCAAACGTAGTTCATCTACATGCCTAAGGGCTACGTAGATTGCGTGGTCACAATGACTACGCCTGCCCAGTGGCCAAAATCAGCCACTTACGCACATAAGGTGTTGTCACGAGCCATCGCACTCCTGCGGCGGCTCACTCTGTGTGATCCTGGCGCTCCGGGACCAGGCGTCGTCTCTGTGCGTCCTGGTTGCCTAGCAGCCAGGACGCTCCTTCCCCTTACTGCTGCGGCGCACTCTGCTTGGCGCGGCTCGCATCTCCTGGTTGCTAAGGCAACCAGGAAGCTTCCCGCGCCTCTCTCCCTCAGTCCCCAGCTGTTAATCTTCACTAACCTATTAGCTTGCAGGGTAGCTGGCTCAATCTTCTGCCTGATTGCCCAGCTCCCCTGTAAATAGCCAGCACAGCTTCACCTCAGTGCTGGTTATTGCGTTCTCTACGTACCCAGTCTTTCAGCTCTCTAGCTCTGCTCTCTCCTTGTCCCTTGCTCTTGCCTCTGGTTCCCCTAGCCTTGTATAGCCATTTAGCTCTTTCTCTGTACTTGTCTCTTTTGCTCTTTGGCTCAGTCCACTTTAGCCTTTTGTTCTCCATTGCGTTCTTGAGTAACCTCTTTGTCCGAGCCTCGTTCCTCTCAGTTACCCTTCAGTTTACAGCCCCTTCTCTCTCCCTTCTGCTTACCCTTGTTGTACTTACCCTGCCTTCCCTGTTTGCTTGTTATTGTGTCCCTTTGGGATCATTACCGGTGTGAAAGCAGTGTGAGTTTCCTAGTAAGTCCTGTCCTGTTTTGTATACCCTGGTCTGTCTGTTCCGTGTATTTGTAGTTCGTCTAGTACAGTCCCTTCTGTAACTGCTACTCCTCTATCCCCGCTGTGTCTTATCCACTTCCCGCTTGTCCCCATTCTCTTCTCCGGGTATCCTCTAAGGTCTCTATCCAGAAGAAGTCTCATCAGCTCCACTCTATCCCCTCCATTAGGGGCTCTAGCGAACACTCCAGACGGGCACTGGCTCTACTGATTGGTGAGTTACCTGGTTCCTCTCTTGTTTGTTATTTCGTGTTGTGCTCATACTTACCCGTTCCGGGGTGTGCATTATACTGTAATCCTAACAGGTGTGAATCCGGTCCCGACACTGTAACTCTGGGGAAATGGTGGTAATGTAAATCTCCCATACATCGAAGACAGATTCTACTTTTTCCTCTACCAGGGAGGTTTCAATTGAATCCATCCGGAAGATGGTAAAGTGATTCTATTCAAAGATGGAGACTTTTATTTTTTAGCCTGCTTGATGAAGTCCCAGGCTAAAATTTGCAAGTCTGCCCTTGTTGTTTTCCCAAGCAAGCAAAGGATAGATCTGGATAAATGGATTTGGTGTTTGACAAGGAGGTCAGTGGGCTAAAGGGCAGATTAGGATTTCACAGTACTAGGCATTTCACTGGAGGGGTTGTCATGCCTATATTACAATGGTTGATCATCCCCATCATGGCTGTTGACTGGAATGAGGTTAGCTGCCACCACTTGTAGATGTATTTATTCAACTCAAAGCAGCCCTTACATATTTTTTTCACTTTAACTTTTCTGTTCTCAAAGATATTGTTGTTAAATAAAATTGCTTAAAGCTTGCCATACACTAGGGCAGTGGTTCCCAAACTTTCTCAGTTCGAGGCACCCTTAGGGTCTCTTTTTTTTTTTCAAGGCACCCCTAAGACAACAATACAATAGAATACAATAGGAAATAGAAACATTCCGAGGCACCCCAGTGAGAGCGCCGCCGCACCCCTGGGAGCCGCGGCGCACAGTTTGGGAATCACTGCACTAGGGATTATCGCCCCTGTCATCAAATTATTAGGTGATCCGGCTAATAATCACTGTAGTGAGTGAGCATGAGGGATTTTTTTAAACGGGTAATAACTATACCAGAAATGCTCTGGTGTGATTATTTAATTTTATAGCATACTTTAATATAGCACCCGATATTTTAAGCAGAGACAGTCAGCTAACTGAACAGAACAAGGATTATCTTTCCCAGCAGAAGAGATGTATGGCCCAAATATCGGGACCTTTCCCTGGTGTAAAATTGCCCCGTTTATTGCACCACCTCCTGCTGGGTTCGAAGATCATGGTATTGTATACCACCAGGAATAAAATGTCCATATCTACAAAAAAGTTGTTAAGGATGACTATAAAGTATCTGTTTTTCCATCAGCATGAAGATGCCATGGTGGATTTCCAGTTAGGTGCCTATTTAGAGGCAACTCTTCCTAGGGTGAGGTCTGGGGGGTACAAGAAGGACACCTGTACCAGGCCATGACCCACAGTTCTAGGTCATCAAGAATCCATTACAGAGTCCAGTTATGGGACTCCTGTCTCCGAGCCCTCTCATGGCAGCGGCGCACCCAGGGGGGATTTCTGGTTGCCCAGAACACCTCCCCCCCAGATGTAATGTAAAAAAATGTAAAAAAAAAAGAAAAAAATTGCGAAAAAAAGTGAAATTTCTGAAAAAGGTGTGGCTTCGCGGGTACCGAGAAAGGGCCGTGGCTTAGCGATATATGAGGCAGACTGACAAAAAGGATGATGGTCCTGGTCTGTGCTGCAACAGGAAAGCAGGTGGGGATGGTTAAAGGGTCACAACCAATTCAACAGTGCTTATGCAGTGACACAAGCTCTGCTCCAGGGCCGCCATCAGAAATTGTGGTGCCCTGGACTGACAAAATATGCAGACCCCCCCCCCAAAAAAAAAATACATATATATATATATATATGCAAAAAGAAAATTACAGAACTCAGCAATAGCAAGGGCGCTACAAGGAAACAGTGATAAATCAGATACAAAGTGACCGTTTAAAATGTTTGTTTCTTTGTAGCAATAAAAATGGATTTGAAAAAGTAAATTGTCTCTGTGGTATTTCCTTTCACAGGTAGACAGTGGGTAGGACGAAGTTAAAAGCAAAAAAAGTCCGTGATATCGGGATGCTGCGGTGTGGGTTAGAAGTGGAATAAATGTGCTATACATGGGTGCTGTATGTCCTTACCAATGAAGTTTTTGAATATGGGTAGGACTAGAAGTAAAGGCACTTACCCTGTAGCAGTGGAGAATGTCACACTTTCCCGTAAGGTTTGCTGGACTTGGTGCGTTAAAGATGGTTTTCAGCAGCCGCTGTATACCAGGGTATTGTTACAGTGGCTGTGTGTGTGTGTGTGTGTGTGTGTAAAATGAGAATACTGATAATATGGTCATACTATCTGACTGCCAAGACATGTAAGATGTACACATTCTCTGTGAAAGCAGGACATTTATAATGTAGATTTGAAGTAAGATTTAATAAGTCCTGTTTTTGATATTTTTTAGGTAATTTATAAGTTTCTTCTTTCACACAGTAAAATAGTAGTTTTATATTGAAGGAACAGATGTAATAGTAATAGCAGTATACAAGGCATTAGTGGAGCACATTACATAATGGAGCAGAGCAGGGCCGCCATCAGGGGGGGACAGCTGGGCCTAGTGTCCCGCGCCCGGACAGAGATGGGACCCAGGATAGCCCCTGGTCTCCTCTCTGTCCTGCCCAGGACACAAGTAACAAAACCCCGCTGGTGCTGCTGTATCTGCTGGCAGTGGCAGAGGTCTGAATGCAACTTATCAGATCTCTGCACTTCCACTGTCGAAGGTCCGCGCCACTCTGTGTGATGTTACGACGTGTGAAATCATCACATGGAGGGGAGAGCAGTTGGGTGGCAGAATTCCGCTTCCTAGAGCTGCTCTGCAGGAGAGGCTGTCGGAGAAACACAGGACTTAAAAAAGAGGTAAGTAAATCAGTTATTTTTTAAACTAT